>WJEZ01002196.1:0-14287 GCA_009869925.1 Thalassaphorura encarpata | reverse complement strand
TTAATATTTTTAAATGAAAATATTCAGGTTTCAGTCATTTCTACACCGGCAGAAAATTATGAAGCCAACTAAATTTATCTAAAACTTTATTACAGCCTTCTTGAAGAGTGTAATGGCCGGACCCTTCCCAGAGGACTAAATGCTCATCTCTGGAAAAGACAGTTTTAAATTTTGGAATTTTAAGAGGGAACACACAATTGGAGTTTTTTTTAAATTTCACATTAATTAACGGAAACTAAAATTCAACAAATATAATTAAAATCTGACTATTTGCACATAGCCTGCCTGTCTTCCATCATCTGTCTGTCATCAATCAATCAGTGAGAAATAAATTCGGATTTTCCTCAGCTTTTTGTGATTCAGAGCGAGTAACGAATTTATTGAATTGATTAGTATCTGATAAAATAAGTTGAAACTAACCAAACCTAAAAAAACTTAACGAAGGTCAGAATCAAATCATAACACGGTCATACTTACCTTCATAGTTGAACTTCGAATTTCTTTGCGGTGTGTAGGATCAGTTGCTTCATAAATATCATAATATACTTGATTTACAAAATGAGACCGGACACCCCTTGCTCAAAATTTACCCATGTACGTATGAAATTTTATGAACACTTCACTTTCTTCTACATGACTTTTCTCTCGAGTATTCTGTTGAGTATTTCAAATATCCTAATGAGATTTTGTGAGTAAAATGTACAAAAATGAGAATGTATCATACTTTAACTTAATTAAAAAGTTATCTGAGTGACTCAATACTAAATGCTAAGGAATGGTCTCGCCTTTTCCATCTGCTACAACTATTCTTATTCGGCTAGAGGGTTCTCCCACACTCACACATACACAATCATTTCTCGGTCAGAAATCCGAATGGAAAATCCAAAATCCGAAGAACGGGAATCGGACGGAGAAAGAAGCTGAAGCTGTTGAAGATCCTCCCTAGCTTATTGCGGGAAAAACACACAAGGGATGGATATGGTTGGACTTGGAGTTTCGGCAAGGCCAGGGCCAGGGCTACTAAAGTCCCGGAATTATTCTTTAAATCATGTGCCGCACACCGCCAAAATCTTAGCGACTTCAACACCAACCCTTTCACTCATTGTTATTGTTAGCTGGTCCGTCAAACTAATGTATTCCTTCTGAAGAAATGAACTGATATGCAGATTTTCAGCTCAAGCTCTAGCATCTTTTAAGTCAGCCTTCCGATTTGCGAAATAATCCTTAAGCTGTTTCACAGGAAGTAGCATAAATTATATGCTCGGATATTTAGTTCGAAATTAGGTATTGTCTGCCTAAAGATTTGACCAGAAAATCTGGTCTGTACGATTTCTTTTTAACACTTCTTACCATACTCAAAATAAACAGAGAACTGAATTGAGACATTTAATTCAGAAATATTGAAACATTCCCAAGATACCAATACTTTACTTTGACCGAGCATTCCAGCATGGCGATGGCCAGGAATAAAAATTCAAACTTATGGTGTTTGCAAGCACTTTACTTTCTTTTTTGTAATTATCGTTAAAATTGAAGAGAATACTATAAAGCACATGTATCGAATTTGTGTTTTGTCGCTCCATATTTCCAGAAAATAAATGTACCGTTTGATTAGAAAATGAATTTCGGATTTCCAGCTTTGAATACTGATGTCTCGGCTGGTCTGATTACTTGACTTCCATCGCTTTTCGTGAATATTGTATCTAGCAAATCCAAAGTGTTCGTAATTCGCAATCGCAATAGCTTTAGGGTCAAATAATGCCTTGCACTAATGTGCAGCGAAATTCTCTAACACAAACCGCAAGTTCAAGGTAAAGATACCGCAGTTTAGAAAATACTACAACTCCTTCAAAACTTTTTTTATTTATTCAAATTTTGAATATCTTCGAATAAGTTTACAAAGTGTAAAGTGTAAAATAATTTTCATTTCTAGGATTGCATATTTTATAGACAGAGCTATTTTCCCCATGGATTGAAAATTAAACATTTTTCTGTACCTGACTATAAAATGGCACATGCATTTGTCAAATGGATGAGTAGATGAATTATAATAAGAATTGAATGAGATTCATTAATTTAATGATGGATCCATATTAAAAAATTCTAGGCTTTAATTTCTATTTGCCTCAAATTTGTTTGGGGAAGTTTGATTCTCTCATATTTTTGCTCTGGGCACAGGCACGTAGTGGTAATTTCAGTTTTTGGAGGGTTTTCCATGTGCAAAGGATTTATTACTTTTGAGCCTACCTGTCTGTCTGTACCTGGTGTAAATATTCGCGTATTCTCTTAGAGTCTGTAAAATTGACAATTATTTGACGACAATTTGCAAATTTAGCCAATTGTTGAGACACATTTGTGAAGTTTGGTTCCAGGTATTGCTCAATTTATTTTGTTGATCATCTTACGTTTTTATTTTTTTTATTTCGTATCTATAGGTTCAATACAATATTTAACATCTCATACTCATTTCATTGGTCATTTTGAAATTTTTCAGAATGGAAATCATAACTCCAGATGAAATTGAATACTTGGCTGAGCGTGAGCCAATTCGAATTATCCCGAATTTTACATTGGGAAAAATGTATTTGATTTCTGGAGATATTGGACCATTTCAAGCTGGACTCCCAGTTCAAGTCCCAATTTGGGTGGCCCTTGGTCTCAAACAACAAGTCAAATGCCGAATCGTTCCTCCAGATTGGATGGACCAGAATGCTTTGGAACGTATCAAACAAGCTGAGCTTGATACCCCTACTTTTACAAAAATGCCGAGTGAGCACTACATGGTCATCGCAAAACTTTTATTTCAGTGCTGTTCTGTGGATATTCCAAATGCAAGTGTTTTGAAAATTCTCATCAAGGTAATTTTCACCCTTACAAAATATTAATTTAATTTGACCAGAAATCACAAGTAAAAAAGATTAATCGTTTTTTATTCTCTATAGGATATTTGGGACATTCGTACGTCAAAGTTGTCGACATCTGTCAAAAATTTCCTGGGTTCTGAAAATACATACGCTAAAGTCGATCATGTCACGATGCTGGAAATCGCTACAATTCGTCCGTTTTTTCAACATGCTTTGGAACAAATCTATCGCGTCAAAAAGGTTGGATGTTTGAGAATTTTAGAACATGTAAACAGGTCCCTCTCCGTTCTAAGCAAAGCTGATGTTTCATTTCTTTTGTGTTTACAGACTTTTAGTGTTGCTATGGCGAGTGTGGCTGCAGCGGAAGCAGCAGCAGCTGCCAATTCAATGTCAATGTCCATGTCCATGAACACGTCAATGTCTTCTAACAGCGAAACACAATAAACATATCCGAATTCCTCAATAAATCCTAAAGGTTCGTTCTTGCGTAAATTGTCAATTTTATAATGTACGCATGTTCGCATCAATGAGCTTTTGGGATTAATAAACTCAGATCCGGTTACAGAAAATAAGATGTTGCCCTTCCTAATTTTTAAATGGTATTTTTATTATCGTTCTGAAATTGGTTGACGGATGGAATTTATAAATAGAGCAACACAATTCATTACATCTGTACGAATTGAAACTTTTTAATCATCCTGAAGCATTGGAACATCCGTTGACAAATTATCAATAAAGTCAGAACTTTCGAGTTCACCACCTATTTCAGGAAATTCTTGAAGCAACTCATGAAGATAATTATGTGGCTCTTTTGAAGCTTTCAAGGCTACATACAATAGAAAGGGAGACATTAACCACACTGGAAAGAAAATACCTTGAACTTCAAACAAAATTCCAAGTAAATACATAGCTAGAACAAATAATGGAAAGTAAAAAGAACACATGAAACGAAGGTTGATTCGCGGGGGAAGGTATTTCCTGGTTCGACTGACACGCCCTGGGCCAAGTTTCTTTTGGTTCATGTAATGAACAGGTTTTGCAACAACAGACCTCATCAATTTTCCTTTCCAATTATCCATAAAGTACAATTTTTCAATGAAGGGTACAAACTGAAAAGAGAAAAGACAGAAGTACGGTCAATTTTCATTTAAGTATTCGAGTAGTTGGTAAGATTGAGTTTACTTACTTTTACATTCAAAGCGTCAGCGACTGACACGAGGGTAGGGAATAGAAAAGATTGTTCATCATTTCGCAAGGGAGCCAAATCTGGATTTCCAAAAATCTGAACCCATTCTCTGTTGAATTTTCCTTTTGGATAAATATGCCCTGAATCCGTATCCCTAGTAGGGGAGGCACGTGCCAATGATCTTCCCATGGGTCTAAATCTGAGTGATCTTGAAGGTGTTTGTCCATCTAGTGAGTCTAAGCTCTCCATGTCGCCCATTTGGCTTAGGTCTGGTAATGGCAGCTGAACAAATCAAATAAACATCATGAGTAAAAAAAGCTACTAAAAAAACTGTTACCTTTTCCTTACATCAAAAAGACGAGAAAGAGCAAGGCGTGAGTGGTCCAAAAATGCAATGGCCTTCTGTCTTTCAGCAGCTAGATTCGTGTTTTGTTGACTTGTGTTAGCTGTTGCGTCATCGCGGAAAAGCCTGTCAAAGAATGACACTCGGGCCTGATTCTGAGCAACTGATTCTGAAAGGAGGTCCTTGAGGACTTCTTTGGCATCACATGTAAGTAACAGCAAGTTTGAGATCTGAGGAAAACAAGAAATAGTCGTCATAAAATCATGTCATTTAAATGCAATGGTTATTTCCTCAGCCAAAAATACATTTTAATTACCTTTTCCTTATTAGCCTCAGAGAATAGGGGTTGATAAGCAAAGTTTGTATTTTCCATTTCTCGAATATGATGATGGACTTGAGCTAGGGTAATCCCAGAAGTAGAACTATCCCCATGACCAAAACTACTCAACGTCGAACCTAAGCTACGACTCGCGGACTGTGCTTGAGTCGAATTCTTTGACGGACTGTGTAAATAAATTGATGAACCGGGTGAATTTGGAGATCCTGGTCTCCCGTGCATATACGAATTCGATCCGCTGGTTGAGAATGACATCGAAGTATCAATTTTTAATTTCTTTTCAATATCCTTCAGCATTTTCTTGAGACCATCATGCTGGCTGAAAACTTTGCTCACACGATGAAGCATGTGAGCATTTCGTACTGCTACTAATTCAACCTTCTCAAATCTTGGAATCATCTTTTGAAACAAATATGTGTAGAAAAGCACGTTTTCCAATATAAAATTGTACCATCTTCCGTCAACTAGTGGTCCTTCGTCCGTGCTCATACCGCTTTGTAGGAAAAATAATAAGCCTCGTTGTAAATATTTATAATATTCTGAAATTATGGTCAAGTGCATAAATTGATATTGGTACTTACGGTGGTCGTTCCAAATACATATAGCGCCAAGGCTGAATGTAGCTTAACCAAGTTTCGTAAACGATTCGAAAAGAATTATCGAGTGGCCAACTGAGCAAGAAGATAACGGAGGAGGTTGTACAATTTCTTTTGGAATACTGGAAACGTGCATCTGTGAAAAATAATTGTGAATGTTCATTGATAGTAGACATCAATCTTATTCAAGGATATTACAATTATTTAGCAAACTAAACCTAGTAATTATGTGTAGCTCTGTAGCTTTTCACTACCCACGTTTTAACCTTGCATTTAAAATTATGTGATCATCATAATAATTAATTTTCCATGATTTCGGAACTATTACAGTGATTTGAATAAAGTTTGCAATTTGTGAATAAAATAAAATTTGGGTATTCCGTACCGTTTGATTTCCTCCAAAGGGTGCATAACAGAATTGTTGACACAGAATGTAAAGTAGTGAAAATGTCGAACCATTATCCGAACTGATTTGATCAAATCTACGCTAGGAAGAATCGTCTCCTGGAAAAGGCAAGTTTGACAGAAAACTCTCAATAAAAAATTAAACCTTATTACGCTTATACCAGTTACACAATTACTGTACTGTGTATCTTTAGATTAGATGGCACAATAAAATAACATCCAAAACTTAACGACTTACATATTGTAATTGATAAGGGTCAGTTGGAGCATCCACATTCATCCAGAAAAGCATAAAAGTATTGACGACAGTCTCGGTTCTCCAAATTTCTTTCTGCACTGCGGGAATAGCAGAATGAAAAAGAGACTCTGGTTGAGTTGTTCCCACCATATGGTCTTGAAAGACCAAAGGTTTAAATAATTTTGGACGTATTTGATCCGTAGCTCCTGGCGTAATCGAAGGGCTAGATTTTTCAAGAAAGAGACAAATACCAATCAGAATATATTTTAAAATATAACACATAAAAATGTAAATGTAACAACTCGATATCTCAATTCTTACCTTGGAGTTGTATTGCCAGTAAGAAAACGAGTGTCAGGGATTTGACGAAAATTAAATTCAACATTTGGAACCCCTAATCCATGGCATGGAAGAAAGTAGATGAGATATTCTTCAATCAGATAATTGTAAACATTGTCTGACATTCCTCCCCATCCAATGAGGTAGCTACTATTATCAGCAGAACATCCCATTTGCAGGAATGCAAACATGAAGAAGTAAAACTCAAACGCATCTGCAAAAGGAAAAATGAAATGGATTAAAATATGGACCGATGTAAATTGCACGAAATCACTTACTCAAGAGCAGTTGCTTAGCAGCAGGACCCGAGCCATAAACAGCAGGAATTTTGTTAGTCAGAAATGGCATTACATCCCCTTTCAAGATTTGACGCTCCACAGCAATCTGCAATATTCAATTAATTGAATGGAATCATACAAAGTTAAATTTAATTTCAAATTAATATTTTAATATTTGTTTATTGTGTTCTTACGGGTAAGCAATGAATTGGAAATTCAAATTTTAGATTCTGATCAGCCATGAGACGATAACTGAGCTCAATAAGTGGTCCATCTGAAGCCAAGAATTTTGAAATAGTTTCAAAATCCTTGGATGAAACCTGTCGAGTAATATTTCGGAGATTCCATCCGATAAAGCCACCAAAACCGACGATATTCTCGACGATGGGCTGGAAACACGGCCTCAGTTCTTCTGCTGGTAACGAACTTATCAGGGCAGTTAGTTCAGCACATCGGGTAACGATCGTTTTCTGAGCAAGGATATTGCTTACTTGTACCTTTAAAATATTAATTAGATAATTGTTTAAAACAGACAGAACTCAGCGTGTACATAGCATAAGATTTTAACTTTAGATAACCATCTATAGCTATTCGTTTCTTAAACTTACTAATATTTATGATCAGTCTCCAGCCCGAAGGAAATAATTTTGACAGTTCATAAAGACAAATGGACTGGAAATCCTTTATAATAAACCCCATAATTTCTTACCTGCACATTTGTTGACATTTTGTGAGGTGAGAGGGATGCCCTAGTTAATGAGTCGACGAGTTGATGATCAGGTTAAGCTCAACATTAATTAATAAAGCCAAACGCAAACTTAAAATTGGGAATATTTCCCCTGTTGTTTCTCAGTTGCACGTAGAATAGGTGAAGGTACATGCCATACCATGGCACGGAAGGAAATATGATCCTCATATCAACATACGTAGGGAATAGGGTAAAAAATATAAATCAACTTTTGCCCGCCTTTTTCCTTCCAGCTCTCGCTCAATGCTCCAGAAATATTAGACTGATTTTTTTGACGTATTTTTTGACTTGGTTTTGGCTTTTTTACGAAATCATTTCAATTATTTCAAGATTTATCTGATTTATACAACCACTAATTGTTTTATAAATGCTTTACAGTTAAACGACTACATGAATGGAAATTTTATCTACGAATTCATGAGCTAAAGCCGAAGCATATAAAACATTCGCATCTCCAGCAATCGAATCAGGACAGGACAGGAATCAAAATGCAAAATGTTTCCAAATCAGGGAAGAAAATTGGGTTTTAACATTCCATCACATATCTTAAATCTACTGAATATAACGCTTTGATTTCATTTTTGTAATAATATCCTTCAAACCAGAAATCCATGTCGTACTTTAAAACTTTCCGTCGATATCTTAGAGTAATTTCGGTGTACAAAATTTCAAATTCTCATAATCATTAAATCTCATTCACAATCATTGAACAATCGATACCGACTCCTCGTTACAGTGTTCCTTCTAATTAGTTTAATTGAGTCCATTATTAAATTGTACAATGTCAACTTGAATTGGAGGATCAGACGATGTTAGTTCTGAGTTTGATCGGATCACTCACAAGTACAAGAAGTAGAACGGGAACGGACCAAGGCTATGTTAATATTTGCATCATTGATTGTTTATCTCGCTAAATGGAATGGACAACTAATTTGTTGATTTTTCTTGAATTTCTACTCTCCGGCTCCGGCTACGAGTCCGAGGGATCGATTGGTTAAAGAACCTCTTGGGTTAAATGCAGTAGTAAAATAGTTCATAAATTCTTGTTAATATTATGAGGATTTATTTTCCAAAAGACGGGGTTTGAGCATTGATTAAATTAAAGTCAAAATCAAATTGAATTCCTTGCTGTGTAGCCTTTTGTAAAGTTCTCTTGTCAATCAAGCAGGAATAAAAGCATATCAAAAGCAGAGGTTCTTCCGAGCACCGAACTTGGCCGGTGGCTGGTATGCTCTTGTTGTGGACTCAAATAAACAGGGAAAAGTTTTCTTGCCTAGTTGAGCATAACAAAAGTACACTTTGACTTGACGTCCTTCAGACGCGACCCGGTCTGTCTGCTCTTATTTATTTAGCCTTACTTGACTTGTCAAAATCTTAAAAGTGGACACTACTGCAACAAGAACATCATCATAATCATCATCGTCGGATTGGACCGGAATTCATTCATCACATTTTGATTTCAAGACTGACTAAAACCATATTGCCCGACCGACTCATAATAATTCCTCTAATCAGTCCAGCATGTCAAAGCCAAAGGTGAGTCCATACAGTACAGTATAAATTCACATTTTAAAACAAATTCTGTTATTTTAAGTATAATGACCAGGGCCAAGTACAAATAGCCTACAAAGCAAACCATACAATACGGCAAAATTGTGGTTGTAAAAATGAGAATTTGAGTTCATTTCAATGCATTGCATTGCATTGGTTGGTCTTATAATTCACAAGTTGGTTTTTTTAAGTTTGAACGAAATTAGAATTTCTCTGTGGGTTATAATTTTGCTGTAGGATACAACGAGGCAAGAGTTGGCATTGGCACTATGAAGTGTGAATGGTGGTAAAGGTAAATGAAACGGAGGTCTTTGATCTTTCCTTTTGGTTTGCTATGAACGAAGTTGCACTTGAAGAGGGGTCCGTTGACCTCAGCATCAGCTGCAGCAACCGCCAATCGGGCAAATATCGGATCTTTCCAATCCGTCCCCCTTTTTTCTCTTGCCGTTGACCTGCAGAGCGTTGACCCCGGACCCGACTCTTATGTCTTACTTAAACTATCCATTTCCATTGGGTCTTTTCGGCCAAGTCACGCCCATTCAGTTGAAAATTTAGAGTGTCTTAAATTCCAAATGCGTCAGTCGAGTCAAAGAAATTTTCCATTGCAATCTTTGACGCCGTCCTTGAAACATCTCTCTTACAACTTATCTTAAGATACGACTAGCCGTCTAGCATCTAGCCTGCTCTGACTCCGAATTGAGGAATAATGGACACGGTAAAATATTATTTTTTAATTTCTAATTAGCAAATTATTAAGTTGACTAAGTATTTGGGCATACTGCTAGCACCACATAAAGTGTACTTGGCCATGGGCAGTGTTATTGTTTCATTTTCCCTAACCCTAAACCTGTTTTATTGGTATTTACAGAATAACATGAGAAATACCCAATGGTCGGCAATGAGCGCTGAATGGCAGGCTGAGGAAACTGGACGTCGGGTTCCTGTACCTGTGCTGACACCTGATTTGGATTTGGCTGGGAGTGAGGCAATGGAAGTGGATGAAGATGATAGCGTGTTGGTCTTGGACGTCTCAGATATGGATTACAAACTACAGACTTCACAGTCGTCGCAACAGTCTACCGACGAGGATGTTTTGGCGCCGTTGCCAAATGTCAGGAAAGCGTATGGCATCTCTGCTAAGTTTGACCCTCGTCCTACAATCTCCTATGAAGAGGTTCTCCCATCACCCCCTCCTGTTATCCCAAGGGATATGGCAAAACGTTTCAAAGTTCGGATAAACGTAGATGATCCAATGAAACCTTCTATAAAGTCTCGTCTTGGACCATCTACGGCTACCATGCAAACATCTGATTTGTACGCTGATCTGGATGTGAAGTCTGTGAAGGCTCGGCTTGGAGGTACGCTGTACCCGATTTCCCAACAAAAGCAGTCTAACACTAAGCGTGAACCAGGTAAATATTCTTGTAAACTATTTATTCTTTTTTCTTTGTGAGTTTGATTTTGTTAGTTTAATCCATCATTTTACTCTTTTGCAGGAGAGTTGTCAGATACTAGTGATGAAGAAGATACTGAACCCACTGAAGAGTATGAAAATAATTCAAATTGGTACAAGAGACTCAATGCCCCTCGTATGAAGATGTATGCTGATGAACTAGAAGAAAAACATAAGAATCGGGCTGTGCCTAGCATGAAGAAGATGAGGAGGGCGTCTCCCATGCCGAGGAGTGAGGATTCTTTGCGCCGCCTTCGAGTAGGAGGAGGGGGAAGAATCAATAAAAGCTATCGGTCGCACGTGGAGACCAAGACAATGACCAGCTCAAGCCGTGTTTATGATCATTCTTCCAGATCTCGACGACCTACTCATACGTCACCACCAAGCCCTCCAAGGAAGTCTTACCTGAGTCGTGATGTCGATGATAAGTACCAGAACACTCCACTTGTTAATCGCTTGGGACGCAAGGGTGAGCATCAGGTCTCACGAAAATACCAATATTTTTCTGACTCTGATGAAGAGAAGGAAATTTACGGGAAATCATCACGTTCAGAAAAAGTAGATCGAGTTCTGAGGAATCCAAAGGTGGAAGGGCAGACTTCCGTCAAGGATCGCTTAGGTGTCCGACGATAAAAATTCATCGAAACCAATCTAATAAACGTCTTCACATCTAAATCTCTCACAACCTAAACCAAAACCTTTCACAACAACTTTAGTTCAAAGATCCAATTCCGAAGCAAAAATTATTTAGTTGTAAGTAACCAATTTATGTTTTCTGTTTCAAATCAAAAAATGTTGTCTATGTCTTCATAACTTTACGTGGTGTAATTGAACTCTATTCGTACAATGTATTGATCTTTACCTGAACATACATTTTGTACAATAAACCAAATTTATTTAGCAAGCAAATTATCCGTTTTTGTTCATTGATTTTTTTCTTTGATTGAAGCTGGATTTTTAAAAAATATGAGAATCACCGATGAGAAAATACTACAAAGACAGAAGTAAAATTAGCTAAACAACATAATTTATTTTTATTCAACCAATCAATAATATAACCCTACTTTAAAATTAAATTATTGCTGAAAGTAATCAGGGCATATTGAAAGTAGGGAATACTTTCGCTCAAAAATTGAATAATTACAAGATTAAATTAATTACATAAAATACACTATAATCGAACTACCTGATCCATTTCCTGGTCAGATTATTGCAAAATAAGTTTTCAGAAAATGAGGAAAAGATTTCCTAGTGGTCTACCTGAGGAATCATAACAGAGGAGAACATAATTTTAGACCACTTGTTTATCAATTCCATGTTTCTGAAACCATTCCTTGGATTTGTCATTTTTTATGGCTTCCTCCAGAAGTTCCGTGGCCTTTGGATCCACTTGTGATAATTCACGGAAACCCTCATCTCCAACAAAACATATTTCATGGCCGTCCTGGAATAAGAAAAATAAAATGATTCGAATTAATTATCATGAACTCAGTTTTATTCTCCATCAGAGTGAGGTGGTTAGCGTTGGCTAAATTATATTTATTACTTACTGGGTCAGCAAGAATAACGACTTGAACTGTTGCTTTCCCTGGAGTATCCAAACTAATATAGGGAGTTAAAACTTTTTGATTAGCCTCTTCAATTTTTGCTTGGATTCCTTTCAACTTGTTCGCTGGACAAGAAAATGCAATTCGGCCAAATGCAGATCCTCGGTCGATCGGTACTGGGATAGACGTCAGTTGCAACTTGGCTTGATCATCAGAAAATCCACAAATCACACTTCCTTCCCCAGCAGATTCATAATTCTTCAACCCCAGTAAATTAATCCAGTAATTTTTAGAGACGTTGATATCCGATGAAGCGAGCTGACAATGTGTTATTTTAGGACTCGCCCCTGCAAATATAGTAAAAGAATAATTAAGGTTCATGTGAAAATAATTGATAATTTTATGTCTTGATTTACGTACCCTGTCTCTCAGCAATGTAAAAAGTGTAGCCGCAAGGAGATACGAGCATAACATTTTTCTCAGGACCATCCTTGAAAGCATAGCCAGCAGATTTCACTCTTTCTAAAATTCCACTGGATTCAATCGTCAAACCAAGGAAATCGTTTCCTTTCTTGTAAGCAGAAATTCCATAGTTGTAAGTCAGTTCCAACACAAAATGACTATCCTCTGGTCCATAGCCGATCATAGTCTTGCTCCAGGCTCCATCGTAAGGTCTAGAATACAAAAATAGTGATAGAAACAATTAAAATAATCAGACCAGTAATATTATTAATAGTAATTTGCTCAAAATAAGTTCTCGCTAGACTGCTAAGCTAGCCTTATGATGTAAATCATACCAGTATTATTATTCACTTTTTACAATCATCATCCTTGCCGTTACCACCGGCAATGAATAAAATCTCCTAGCCCTTCTTATCCTATATCAAAGATTCTGCACACGCTTTCGCTTCCTATTGTCGGAAGTCGACAAAAGGACACGAAGTGTGAATTTAAAATGTCTGTAATATAAATCCATTGTGTGGACAAATACAGAAGAGGGAAGAATAGAATAGGAAGTTTATTGCTCTACGAATTTATATGGGTGGAAATATCCTCTTGGACTCTTTAGAAGGAATTTGCGAAATGTCCAATATCCGCTATTCCCATTCAAACACCTAGTTTAGCAAATAAGACGGGCATACACACACCGTGTGAAGTGGGACACAGAGGATAGACTGAAAGTCAAGAGGCAAGGGGACACAATAAATGAAAATGACATTCCTTTGGAACCAGCAAAATATTTCATCAAGGCTCAATATTACTATATCGGGTCGGGTTCGGGTAAGAAATTACGGTCCCGATTCTGCCATGAAAAAAAGAGCTGAAGGGAATACATAAAAATGGGTTACTCGATATTCTCAGAAAATTGCATTAAATACTAAACTCAGACATTAATTTAAAAAAATCTCGAATTTATATCCTGTCATGACAAACTTTTTCTCGAAACTCAGTTATTCCCAATTTTAACCTTAATCATCATGACATATTTTTCAATAGTTTATTTCACAGCTGTTAATAAGAAAGGAAAGAACATGAATTTTACCCATTGCAAGTTGCCTCACATCCACCTTCAAACTCCTCGTGTCTCAGGACCTGAAAATAAATTGACATAAAAATGGAATCAATTTATTAATGTGGAGATGAAATGCGAAAGCAGATACGAGACGATCCAATCGTCCAATTCAATTTTTTCTCTCGTTTTCTCTTCAAGAGAATAAAACAGCAGCGTCAAGGTTTTATTGCTAATAAAATATTCAACATCATGCTTTCTATCTGTACATCTGCCTACTTGAGTGTCCATATCCAATTATTTTGTTTTGCAATTGTATCGCAACCAAATCATAAGGACTCGAAAAAGTATGACTATTGTGAATGAGAATTATGCGAATTTGTCATGCCAGATCATTAGCGCAGCGCAGCTAGACATAAACATTTAATTATATTCTACCTTCCGACCTGCACAAATTCTTTCATCATTAGTTTTTGGCTTCCACACCAATGTCACAGATGATTGGATATTGCGCAATCAGACAATACAAAGTTAATGAATTGCACGGCAACTCGCTAAGTCTATGCAATTTTTCAGAAAATATTGCCGTATATTAAAAAAATGGTAGTCAATCCGATTTTCGCTAATTAGACTTCAGATTGGGTAGACGATTAGGTATTTTTGGCTATGCCATGATCTAAATCAAGGAGATTTAAGATAAATACATGTATGACTAAAATAATTGATGTCTTATGTTAATTCTCTTACCCAAATTCTTATATAGTAAAGAAAGTTTAAGAATGGGTGAAAGTTGAGACATTTGTGCGACTTTCCCTCTCTCAACATACGAATGATTTTGGCGGAGGAGTAAAGGTTCATATGATTTTGAGATAGAATGCATATTTTTGTACTC
>WJEZ01002195.1:0-14287 GCA_009869925.1 Thalassaphorura encarpata | reverse complement strand
ATGCAATGATCCAGAAAGGACCAAACGAAGTTTTCAAGATTTGCTCGAAGTTCCTTTGGACATTGACGTTGATGAGGAGAAATACACTACGTTATCTGTAAGTACCCCGTACTGACCTTTGACCTATGACCTTCAATTTTTTTTCTTAGGATGATCCAGTTTCCCAACTATTGGTCGAGACTTTGAAAAATGACAAATTGAGAAAATTAGAAAAAGAACGCAGATTATACGCAGATCGTTGTGTTTTATCTTCGGCTCGTCTCATTGCCCCGATGATTGAAGCAACTTTTGCCGAAGGGTACAATTGGGTCACAGAAACAATCAAAAGTTCAAAACACGCTCCTTTGGCTCATGCCCTTGAGATCAGCAAGGCCCTCGTTTTCCTAAAACAAAGGGAATTGACAGAAGCTGTAGAAATTCTTAAATCCTTTGAAAAGAAAGAAACAAAAGTTGCAACCGCTGCAGCTACGAATTTGTCATTCATGTTTTACTTGGTAAATTTTTATTTTATTTCACAAAAAACAAATACTGTATAATTTTAAATTCTACAGCAAGGAAATTTAGAAGATGCGGAAAAGTACGGAAATGTTGGCAAAGACGCAGATTTTTATAATTCGTATGCAATCACAAATCTTGGGAATTGCATGGTGGCTCGTGGTGACTATGAAAAAGCTAAACAATTTTACCAAGAAGCTCTGGTCAATGATTCGTCATGCGTGGAGGCTTTGTATAATTTGGGACTCACGAGTCAACATTTGCAATTTTATGAAGAAGCTTTGGATTATTTTCACAAAGTTTCACTTTTGGTTCGAAATCATCCTCATGTAATTTATCAACTCGGACGAACGCATGAGCTTATGGGTGCAAATGAAATTGCTACGGAATGGTATCTCAAGGCCTTGGCATTGTGTCCTACGGATCCTGGAATTTTAAGAAAATTGGGTGAAATGGCTGAACTAGAAGGCGATCGTCAACAGGCTTACCAATATTTCTATGATGTAGGGTCATATATACCTATATATCATGTATACACATATTATATAACATATATCCTTATAGAGCTTCAAATATGACCCATCTGATGTCAACGTAATTGATTGGATCGCGAGTTATCTAAAGGACATGCAATTAACAGAAAAAGCAATGACATTTTATGAGCGTGGAAAACTTTTACAACCAGACGAAATCCGTTGGCCAATGCTCATTGCTTCTTGCTACAAGAAAATTGGAAATTATACTCAAGCTGTGGAGCTGTATAAGCAAATGTATAAAAAATATCCAGATAACATTCAAGTTTTACAACATCTCGTGAAACATGGAAAAGATATGGGGATCAAGGATAGTGAAAAATATGCGGAGGAATTGGCAAAGCTTGAGAGAAATATTGAAACTAGGAATAATTCAGAGCAGAGGGCGGGGTCAAATAGAAAATCTGGGAGGAGCCTTGGCTCTGGGCGTGGCTTTGAGGATGGGGATCGCCCATTATCTTTAAGAGATGCGTAAGTTTTTAAAATGTCAAATTAATTTATATTATAGTATATATATTATGAATTCAATTTCTAGGAATGGAAATCCTGATCGGTCCAAAACGAGGAATGGATTTGGGAATTCAAATTCAAGTCGACTTACAACTGCAAGTAGCGATGAAAATTTTGATATGGGATTCGGTGGTGGAAGTAAATCATTTGGATTTGGTAAACTTCATTTTTATGTGCTGAAAACTGGAATAATTGTTCTGCATCTAATTAATTAATTAATTAATTTTAACAGATGATGACGAATTAAATCAAGGTGCGTCAAGTTCTAGGGGACGGGATACTCGGAGTCGGAGTGGTGGACAATCATCTACTTTGAGGGCTTTTAATAACGAAGATGATGGGTTGGACATTTTTGATGATGATGACCCTGACCTCTTGCCCATTCAATAAGACAACAGAAACCTTAGCTTTAGCTGGTCAAATTAAATTACTAAAAAAACGAAACAAATCATGTCGTATTCTGAGGTGCTTAGGTTTAAATATAGGATGAAATAAAAATATATCTTGTCGATGTCAAGAAATTCTTCAATAATTTGTGGACGACTTATGGCCATTTGGGGTATTCAAAGACTGGGGTCAGAAATTTGGGGGAAATTGGAATTTTGTGAGGTGATCATGTTGAAATTTTTAGCCAGGCACAGGCCAGGTCGAGTGAGAGGAGGTTACAAATTTAAGTTACCCCTGGGGGATTAAGTCGGTAAACACGGTGTAGAGAAAATATTTCGGATAAATTCCCGCATTGCGTTTCAATTTCACCTGAAAAAGTGTTGCCCTGACAACCCGTGTCAAAACATTTGCACTCTTGGTTTCATTCAAGGGAAAGTGATTCAGTAAGTAAAGCAAGCAGAATCAATAAATTAAATTGAGTCGAACATATCCTCTGTTTTCCGTGCTGAGTGCTGAGTGCTGAGGTGACGAGAGTCTAGTTCACTTTTTAGGAAAATTAGTTCAATTTAATTTTGTATCTGTGAGAAAAATGTCTTTGTACTTTGAGAAAAAGTTGGAATGGCCTTCATCGGCTGGAAATAGGATTTATTTGGACATGACTTGGCATCGAATCCAGCCCTTGCTCGCTATTTCCAGTTTTGATGACAAAAAAGGAGGACTTGTGTCTATTTATGATCATTTGGTAAGGAAATTGACTAATTTTAATTAATTATATTAATTAACTTCCTTAATTTTCTAGAAAGAAGACATGACCGAAGTTGACATGAGCCCTCGCCCTGACATTCAAGTCACGAGTGTGAGTTGGAATCCAATTCATACATTTTTAGCCATTGGCTATGAATCTGGAGAAGTAATTGTTTGGAATCATGGAGAAAATGAATCCTTTGAAGGACCAAGAAATCATCAAGGTCCAGTCACGATCATTCAGTGGAGTCCAGATGGAACAGTTTTGTTATCTTGTGATGCAATTGGAAATCTCACAGTGTGGACGTCAAATTCTCAAGGACATTTGCAGGTCAAAACGAATCATGATTTTCGAGATCCAGTCGTTCAAATAACTCATCGGGGAAGCGCAGGAATCACAGCTGCAGGAAATACTGAGAAAAATCTAGGGAAAATGACATCTTGGAGACCCAAAACTGCGGCGATGAGAAATGGACTTAATAATTCATTGTCCAGAACCGAATCCAAATCATCAGAAGAATTTGGTTTCTTTGTTGGATTAATTGGTGGTGGAATTTGCTATGTGAGGCTTGCAATTGGAAATCTCACAGTGTGGACGTCAAATTCTCAAGGACATTTGCAGGTCAAAACGAATCATGATTTTCGAGATCCAGTCGTTCAAATAACTCATCGTGGAAGCGCAGGAATCACTGCTGCAGGAAATACTGAGAAAAATCTAGGGAAAATGACATCTTGGAGACCCAAAACTGCGGCTATGAGAAATGGACTGAATAATTCTTTGTCCAGAACCGAATCTAAATCATCAGAAGAATTTGGTTTTTTTGTTGGATTACTTGGCGGTGGAATTTGCTATGTGAGGCTAAGTGGACAAAACGAAGAAGTTTTGGTATCTGGAGCTTGCATTAAAAATCTGCTGTTTTACGAAGCCCGGGATTTACTTTTGGTCATGACAGAAGCATCAGTCCTTGGGCATTTTCATATTGAGCCTAATGGAGCAGTCAATGAAATCAACAAGGTAAAAAGCATTTGTAAATAAATAAATAAATTTGTAATTACTCAGTAATTTATTAATTTCAGGTCAAATTAAGTGGAACTGGAGAAATTCGTATTTCTTGGATAAAACCTGGAATCATGGCTGTTGTGAGTGAGGATTTAAATTTTAGGCTATGGAACATGGACACTGGTGATAATTATGTGATTGGGGCCAAAGGAACAGAATATTCTGGAGATGAAGTATTCACTGGGGTCGATTATAACCCCAAAACTGGTAAAAGCATAATTCTTTATAATTTTATAAAAAATTCCATTTAATTCTATACTTTTTTCTCCAGGAATGTTGTGTAGTTGTACAAATAAAGGAAAACTTTTGATTTGGAAAGAAGTTGGAGAATCGAATTCTATTTCCAATGAAAAGCAGCAGCAACAGCAATTAAAGACCAAATCTAGATATACAAAATTGAGTCAAAAGGAAGATGATGAACTTTGGGAATTATACTGTATGACCTCTGTGTCCCTTACGACAAAATCCGTGGAATGGTGTCAATCTGTTTCTGGAGTTTTAGCACTCAATGGAGTTCGTGATGTTTTCATTTTGACTGAACACGAACTAACTTGTTGTTTTAATGAAAAGGTAAGTTAATTTAGGCCTGGCTGACGACTTTACTTTGACCTCTGACCTTTATTTACAGGTCGGTGTGATCCAAGTAAATCCGAATCAACTCTCTGTCACAATGTTTGTGGACGATTTGAATTTTGAAATCAAATCTTGTCTTCAAATTAAAAATTTTACGACGACTGCAACTCATCTTTGTCTTTGGAGCGGAAGTGAAGTTGAAGTTTATGAAATTGGGCTAACAGTTCCATCTAATCAGAGACTGACGGGTAATGTCAAGGGTTAAAGGTCAATTTAAAGTGTCATTTACATCATTTTAATACAGGTTCATTCACAAATAAAACCGACACAATTTGTATGTTTGAGCAAAGCCTTTTCATACTGGAAACGGAACAAATTCTAGTCAAATCCTTCCAAGGCATTGTGAAACAAACTTTAAAATTTTTGAGCGAAGAAGGTCAACCCATTACGATTTCCCTTGGTGGGGAATATTTGACTGCATCTTCTTCTAAAGGATTTTTAAAACTTTGGCACGTTGGACAAAGAGAAGCTAAAATTCATTCTTCTCCTGAAAATCTTCATGCGAGTATTCCTGACCTTGGGGAAATCATTCAAGCTAAAAATAATGTTGAAGGAACTCGTGTTGCAATCACAGTTGCAAAGGTAAAACAAAATGAAAGGTTAAAGGTCATTCAGAATTAAACTTAATAATAAAATTAATCATTTAGAAAACATTGTTCCTAAATTCTCACCTTTACCTTTGGGAAACAACGAATGGTGCAATATCTGCGATAGAATTTCCTGGACTTTTTGTTTCTGGTATTTTTTGGGATAGCGAAGACTCATCGTACATGGCATTAGAACTAAAAATTATTCCAAGAGATGAAAATGAACAAATGTTTGCATTTGGTGCTCAAGATTTCCAGAATGAAGGTTCCACGACCACGTCTCGGTATGAAGAAGCTTCCAGGGAAATCATTGCAAGAAAAAAAGGCAAAATGGCAGAAAATCAACTTCAAGATCGATTTGCTGGTGCTGGAGATTTCGACTCAAGAAAAAATTCTGTTATGGAGGAACTAAACAAAAATTTCAAAAATGTGCTGCAAGTCAATGGCTCTGGAATGGAAATGTCAAAGGTCATTCCTGCGGGCAAGTCTGAAGCGGATCGTCGTGCTTTAGGGAACATGAAGAAAAAATTTGATGCCAAAGAAAGAGAATCTTGGGAAGGAAAATCTGCTGGAAGTCTTGATTTGGATTTGGATGAAGAAGGATTAGACATTCGAGAAGAGGATGATCAAACTCCAGATTTACTTTTCCCAGTCATGCAAAGAAAACAAATCAAAGACTATGGAGTGCTGAATGAAGAGTTGGAAAATCAAATTTTGACAATGTACATAAATTCTAAAAATGGATTTGTAAGGCATGAGAAAAATGTCAAGGATCCAACTGGGAATGAAATTTTGTTAGGGTTGGACGTTCCAAATTTATACGTTTGCAAAAAAGTTCGTGGTGATAGCAAATTCAAAAAGGTCAGCTAAGAATACTATAGGCTACAATATTATTTCTTAATTCTTATTGAGTGACGTTTGACCTTTCAGGCTGACGTTGACACCAAAATGAAAATGGTAGTTGGAAAATTGCTAATCAAAGACTTTGATGGAATTCAAGACGAGAAAAAAGAAACGAGACGAGCTTTGCTGAATTATACATTTCATAATTTGATTGGTGATGCAGATGGAGCTGTAAAGGCAATGCGAAGTGTTGAAAGGTAAGGTCAAAAGGTCACAGCCTCAATTTGACTGCCAATATATAATTTTAAATTATAGCAAAGAAATCTGGACCAACATGGCTAGAAATTGCGTCAAAACAAAAAGGCTTGACATTGCCTATTCTTTGTTTTGCCCATTTGAACGATGCTCGTGCTGTGCGTGCCATCAAAATGGCAGAAAAAGAACCAGAATTAGATGCAAGGGTCGCAATGTTAGCAATTCAACTAAATATGGTGGTTAGTTGATCTTGTGCTTAAGATTCTTTGCCAACTTGACCTTTAACCTCTTGTTCCTCCTTTGTAGAAAGAAGCTGAAGCCTTGTACAGGGATTGTGGTCGATTTGATTTACTTTTAAAACTCTACAAGGCAAGCCGAAGATGGGAAGATGCGATAGCTTTATGTGAAAAAGATTATCGTATAAATCTACGCACAACGTATCACGCTTATGGAAAATTTCTCGAAAAAGCTAAACGCTATGATGAAGCGATTGACATTGTTTGAAAAATCTGAGACATTTCGCTATGAAATCCCAAGGATGTTGGTAGACAAGCCAGAAAAGTTGGAAAAGTATATTATGGCCAAGAAAGACAAGTAAGGAAAAATTCTTATTTAGCCGAAATTTGAGCAATTACTTTAATTGCACCATTTTTTCAGAGAATTATACCAATGGTGGGCCCAATACCTTGAAAGTGGAGGTGAAGTTGAGTCAAGTCTTCAATATTACGAAATGGCCGAAGATTGGTTATCCCTTGTTCGTCTCCTTTGTTTTTGTGGAGATATTGACAAAGCTGTCCTTGTAGCTGAGCGTGTCAACGACAAAGCTTCTTCTTACCATTTGGCCCGTACTTTGGAAGAAAAAGGAGATGCACAAAAGTCAATTAGATTCTACACAAGCTCAGGAGCAATTGGTCATGGAATTTCGCCTTTGTAAAGAAAATCAATTGGATGAACATTTATGGAATTTGGCTCTGCTAGGAAATTCTGCCGAAATGGCAGATGCAGCAAAATATTTTGAACGTAAAGATCGCCCTGAATATGAAAAGGCTGTTCAACTTTACCATAAGGCTGGATATGGCTCAAAGGCTTTGGATTTGGCTTTTACGTTAGTTGTTGACCTTTGACTTTATCGACGGATATATGGATTTTTAATGAATTTATTATTTTCAGGACTCAGCAATATGCATGCTCTACAGTTAGTAGCCAAGGATCTCCTTTCGAAAGATGATCATCAAACTGATCCAGAGCTCCTTCATAAATGTGCGACGTTTTTTATTCAAAACGAACAATTCGATCGGGCTTTGGATATGCTCACAGCTGCGCGGAAGGTAATGCTATGCTAATTAATCAATTAGTAAAATTTGCAATATTAAATAAACTATTTATATTTAATTCTAGTACACTGAAGCAATGGACATGTGCGTCGAGTACAACATAACGATTGATGAAGAATTAGCTGAACGTTTAACTGCCCCGAAAGGGGGAGGAGGGATCGATGATGCGACGCGTTTGGCCCTTTTGCAGAAAATGGGGGAATGTTGCACAGCACAAGGAAATTATCATTTGGCAGCAATTAAATACACACAGGCTGGAAACAAGGTAATTAATTAACACAAAAACTTATGCAATAAAAAATATTCATAAAATTATCATTCCTCTAGATGCAAGCAATGAAAGCCCTTCTAAAAAGTGGAGACACAGCCAGAATTATTCATTTTGCAAATATTTCTCGGAATCGTGAAATTTACATTATGGCTGCAAACTATTTACAAACAACAGATTGGCAGAATTCTATGGCGACAGTCGAAAATATTGTTGGATTTTACACCAAAGCAAAAGCATCCTGAATCCGTTGCAGCTTTTTATGAATCTTGTGCTGCAACTATTATTGAAGACGCCAGGGATTATGACAAAGCATTGATTTGCCTAAGAAAAGCAGAAAATTCACTGGAAGGAATTGGAAATGGTGGAGGTCCAGTCATTGCAGAGGCAGTTAGGCAAAATCAACTAAAAATTAAATTCGTCCAGAATTTTCTTGGAATTAAAGAGTAATTTAACTGAATAATTTTCTAATTACACGTCGGAATTAAATTAATCTATTTTTTAGGCTTTTCTTCACAAATCCAACGGAAGCTCAAGAACAAAGTGCAAAATTACTCGTAGATCCAAATTTGACACTCGTGAATCGTGGAGATATTTACGCAGTCATGGTCCAATATCTTGTGTCTAGTGGAAATTATACACAAGCAGCCTATTTGCTAGAAGAAATGAAATCATCCTTATCTCTGAATGCAGTTTATAAATTTATCAATACGGATGTCCTTCCGGTGAGGAATTTAATTAAATTATTAAGAATTTCATTATGTCTGACGTATAAAAATTTTAGCTAATCGAAGAATCAGTGGGAAAAGACTATATTCGTAAAAATTTTGGAAAACCGAGTTCAAACACGAGACCATCAGGTGAAGGCGAGGAGGATGATGCAGAAGTCCTCGAAGTTGATGACGATGGGGATGAAGAAGTTGACGACGATGATGAGGAAGAAGAAGAAGTGGAAGAATTAGATGAGAATAATGAGAACAATTCTTTATCTCAATCTCCTACTGCAAGGATCTTGGGAGGGAAAGCTAATTATTAAGTCTATTTAAATTTATACACGATGAATTTGAATTGTGCGAGCGAATACTGATACTGCATTAGAATCAGGCAATGCAAAAGTGAATAAAATATTCTTCTTTAAAATATTAAAGCCTTATTTCTTTAATTGAAAACAGATATAGAACATATGACACATCTGTGAATAGATTGATCTTTAATACTTTTAATATGTGATTATTCTATATTTTGTAGGTACATACGTAGATACATCCTTTGACTCAGGGTCAAAAGGTTAAATCAAATAAATAAATCACGCGGACACTGAGACTGACACAGCCTACGTTACATACTCGTATTAATACCAGGTCCGTGTTTTTCCTTTCTGTGCATTGTACAATGAAAAATGTCAACAAAATGCAGTATAATGCAGTTATTTGTACTACACTGCACTGTAAAGCAAAGCAAAGGACTGATCTAATATTAAGAGTGACAAATATTTAACATTAGCAGGGAGACCACCCAAGGTGAAACGAGTAACTGTCAATAGATTAGTCAGCCTCTTCCAGTTTCATATCCTGGCCTTATAGTCTCAACCCTCAGAAGTTTAACCACAGTCTGTCTCAGTTTCTAATTCTTTGGACGAAGGTTCTCTAATACTACTAAGGTAATAAAACGTGTAAATTAGTTCATAGCTACAGAAACAAAATTTGTGCCACGGAATTATTTTCAGTGTTGTTCCTTTGTTTCCTATTTTATTCGGATAAGGATGACGGGGCCGCTTAACATTTAATAAATAATTGGATTACCCGTCAAACCTTTAGAATGATACGGAAATTCTAGCCCAGTGTCTTGCATGCAATACTAATGTTTTCGTGAGAATTAGCAATTTCTCCGATTTTCGCTTGAGAATTTCGGGGTAAACAAAATAAAATCCATAGTCATTTAATTTTCTAACGCGTATTAAACTTGAATCGTAAATTAGAGTATCAAGGTCAGGGACTAGACGCTAGAACTAAAGATGACGAAAAACACGTAAGGAAAATAAATTCGCTCGGCTCGGCATAGCACATAAGCCGCCTGCGTTTTTATTCATTGGTTTTGGAAACTAATTCCGAATTTTCTTTCAGTTTTATTTGTGCAATGACGACTTCTAAGCTGAGTGTCAGTGCTATTTTCGCCTTAATTTGTGTTCTGATTTTAATACCAGGTATGATTTTTCCAATGTTTAAAATTATTATTAATTAGTATTAAACAAAATAAAATCCATAGTCATTTAATTTTCTAACGCGTATTAAACTTGAATCGTAAATTAGAGAATCAAGGTCGAGGACGACGACGGCACTAGACCTAGAAGTAAGGAAAAACACGTATAAAAAATCCTCTGGTGCCCATAAGCTGCCTGATTTTTTTATTCACATATTTTGTACACTAATTCAAAATTTTCTCTTAGTTTTACAAGAGCATGACCATGATGATTTCCAAGCAGAGTGGAATTGTCAGCGCTATTCTCTCCTTATTTTGTGTCGTGATTTTAATACCAGGTATGATTTTTCCAATGTTTAAAATTATTATTAATTAGTCATAACATAATTATTTAATTTTAGACACTACAAATGCGATCAAATGGGTGGATCTGAAAGGTATGCACCATTAGGCATAATTTTTTGAAAAATATTATTGCAATTTCTAAATTTTTAGTTACGTTTCGGCCTAAACGTGTTTCGTAATTTCAATGCAATGCCACGCACTATGGAAGAAGCTGCAGAGGAAGGATTCACAAATATCAGTCCACCAAATGATTGTACAAACGATGGAAAATATTTTGGCTTCCGCTACATTCAACCCACAGACCCAGGAATGGCTCTAATGTATGACAAAAACGGGATTATCAGTGGAATTCAAATGAATGTGAGTAAATATAAAATATCTCGTGCAAATCCATGATTAACTTATCAAATATTTCTTCCAGTTTCTGAAATCAGAGGCTGTGACCCCAAACAATTTGTACAATTTTGATGCTGTGACCATGTATCAAAATACGACGATCAATGCTCAAGACTATTACACGCTAACGGCCTATTTCGTTCCACCAGGTAAAAAATCATTAGGGAAACTAATTACAGGATAAAATTAATGATGTTTAAATTTTTTCAGAGGGTATTTGCACAACTGGAAGGACAAGAGACCAACTTTTTACTGAAGGGACAGGCACAGTCCTCGTGTTGCAAAATGGACTTACCCCTTCAGCCCTTATAAATGTCCCATTGGACAGAACGCAAGCAATAGCTGAAGGATGGACCAAAAATCAATGCTTTATCGGCATGGGTAAATTTTGAAACTTTTTTATGCTAGAATTACATTATTGATTTTATTTTTGCTCTAGGATATCACAATTTCTACAAATCCGAGGAATTTGCATCCACCAACTGTCGTGAAATTCGTCCAGTTTTTCTTCTATTCACAAAATCAGATGAACTTCTTGGATTTGGGTTTGCAGGCCAAGGATTTGCATCTTCACCACGTTTTGAGCATCCGGGTCAAAGGGCAATCAAGGTGCGTATATATTGGTACACGAATAAATTTTTAAACACATAGGGTACTTATTTTATTTTTATTTTAGGCAATCATTGGCGAAGATGTGGCGCAATGCCTGTTGGATATCTCGACGAGTCCTCAACTCACAACGATGCACATATATTTTACAAAACGCCCATATTTTTTCCACTGTTTTTAAATTCTGAGAAAATGTTCTGTATTCATGATATTGGTCACTAACTACAAACAAAAACAAACAAAAATATTTTGTCATGTTGTAAACAACATAACTAAAAATTTAGTGTTATTGTTCATGTAGAATTCAGAAGTAAAAATAGTTTCGCTTTGTAATATTCCAGTTGAGTTACGGTTCGGCCTTTAACGCGTAAATTTCCATTCGTGCTGGCTTAGTTAAGTTTTTAAAATTTTATATCAAAATGATAGAAGTAATATATTTCGGCTGCTTCAAGGATAAACTTATTCACTCTTAAAATTTCTTCCAGACAGTTTCCTTCATTAGCAGTTCAGAAATTTTCTTAGCAAAATGTCCCAAAAAATATTTAAAGAAATGTTCACAATTTTTAAACTTAATTCCATGGTCAGAGCTCTACCATATTTGTGGGATTCAAAAAAATTTAAATTTCTAAAACCACCATGTTGGGAAAGACCACTAATATTTTTATTGACAATTTTTGACATCGTTTTCATTAGTGTCAATGTTGGCATTTTATGCCATGCATTGTACTTTGAACAATGTGAAATGTATATAAGGTTCAGTATGATCACTTATATTTTCCTAATCTCTTTTGTTACGTGGAACAATGTGATTACTTTGACACAGTCGGACGAAATACAACGCTTTGCAAATATACTCGTCACGGAATTCTACCATAAAACAAGTAAGAATTTAAAAAAATAGTATAGATAAAATAATAATTTAGTTAACTTTTCTAGAAATAAAAGCGGCCCACGATAGTTTTGGCTTATGGGTGCGAATAATTCTCCGTGTACAAAATCATATGCAAATCCAGCAGCCATTCGTCGCAACATTATATTTTCTAGCAGTTAGTAATATTGGAAATCCGTACATTTATTATTTTGGCAAATCTGATTGGAATTGGCAATTTGTGTATGCGGTGATTCATGGATTTGTTATATTCAGAACGGTTGGACGTATAAATTATCATTTGGCATTGATGCTTGGCTACGTTCATATCGTCAATTCATGGATAGATAATTGGGGGTAATAAAAAAATTCAAAGTCATATATCAGTAAGTAAAAAAATAATTCAAAAATTTCAGAACAAACTCATCCAATTTACTCGTAGCACAACTGAGACGATTGTATCGAAAATTGCAATTGGTTCATTCTTCCTTTGCATCAGCACTTGGTCATGGGTTCATTATTTTAAACACGACTTGTTTAATTAGTATAACTTTACTTGCTTTGACTGCCATCGTCAAATACCCAAAATCATTGCCCATATCATTTCTTGCTGTCATGATTCCAGCCATGCTGATTTCAAATGCTGTCTTAATGGCTTTTTTTGCTTTAGCCGTTCAAATGTGTGGTACGATAGAAAATACCCTAAGAACAGTGCGTCTGCGTGGTGCACATCTCAAATTGAAGTTCAAAGGAAAGAATGCAGTGCTAACATCTTTGAAGCCCATCCACTGGCCTATCGGAGGATTCTTCAGAGCTACGAGTAACACTTGGATTACAATTATGGAATTTTGTATTGACAAAACTATTACTGTTATTTTGGCGTTGGAATGATAAAACTAAATCTGATTTATTTTAGTATGTGATTTTGCTTAACGAAAGGTCAAATTGACCATATTTATTCAGTGGTTGACGACGTTTGCTTACAGGATTTTTTTGTCACTGAACAAAGTTGCTAGGAAATAATTTGAAAATATCTGAAGTGAATCTATCGAACAGATACAACTCTATCTAAGCTATTAGTTAATCCTCGAATTAAAAATTTCCAACTCTAACTCAGGATAAATACTTTCCTGATAAAAAACATGTAGTGGAGTACTGTTGTTACAGAATTACTGATAGTCATTGCATTAATCCACATAGACGAGACTGTTTATGGTAGACAGCTATAGTTTTGATATTAATATCCTTAGATGATTATTCCTTAGCTCCGTGAACCGGAACTCAAGGGACCGTGCCACCAGGAACTCTATTGAAACTTATAACAACCTTAAGTGAATCATTCTTTGGAATGACACTACATATAGCACTTGGCGGCACAAAGGGTTATAGTGTAGTGTAGGAAGTAAAAAGCAAAGTAACTAATTAATAACTAATAAGGTGTGTAGACTTGTCTGTTTTCACCAATATGCTATTAGCATACAAAACAAATAGATTTGGATGGCAAGCTAAGTTAACATAACCATTCGACATTTCGTTTGTACAAAAAATTACGTTTGATTCATGCTTGTTCGTTGAAGCTGTCGGATGTGGATTTTCTTGTTTTGTATATAACAGAACCGAAGGTTCGAGCATTCGGTCAAGGGGGCATCAAGGTACCTACTTGGTATACCAGTGAATATTTATCCACACATCATATAAATTTTATTTTTCTTATCGGAGCAAATATCGAGCAATGCCTTCTGGATATATCGACCAGTCCGCAACTCACAACTTTGCATATCGATTTAACAAAGCGGCCATTCTTTTTTCATTGTTTTAAAAGTTGATGTGTTTATTTCTAGTATTCTTCATGTTATTTTGGTCTAGGTAAAAATGAGTACAAATTTATCATTCATGTAAAATTCAGAAGTAAACAAGTTTAGCTGAGCCATTCATTTTGTAATAATTTAGAATTTATGCTCCACCTTAAACGTGTAAATTTCGTTTCGATTCGTCTTCACCTTTTAAATTTGTACAAGGTTTTTATCAAAATGATCTGAAGTGCAAGTATTTCCATTGTATTGGGTTATCCATTCTTGGCATTTCTAGCTTCATTAGCAGTTTGTAGAAGTTAACTCAAAATATTTAGTACAATGTCACAAAAAATATTTCAAGAAATGTTTATAATTTTTAAACTGAATTCTATGGTCAAAGCTCTTCCATGTTCGTGGGACTCAAGAAA
>WJEZ01002194.1:0-14288 GCA_009869925.1 Thalassaphorura encarpata | reverse complement strand
TAGCCAATGCCTTAGCTGCAAATAGAAAGCGTTCATTTGAGAAAAGCAAAGAGGATCTTCATAATGAAGAGTTGGATGCTGGAAAGGTACGAAATTTTTATAATATTTTTTATATTGTAGAACTTAATCTAACTTGCAATTGACGTGCATACTATCTTCATTTTTTACCGAATTTACCGAATATTACCGAATACTAAAAGAGAACTGGACATTTTTCTATTTTAGGCGAAAAAGTCCAGAAATTCCAAGTCGAGGTCTCCAGTTAGAGATAGAGAATATCAGCGCAGTCAAGAAAAGGACAAGTCAGGAAATGGGACCAGTCCTGCCAATAAGTTCCAACGGTTTGAGGATAATCGACGCTCAGTTGGTGACATGATGCAGTCTCTTCAGAAGCATCATAATCCTCTAAAAACAATCCCTCCTCCATCCCCGACTTCATCTGTTTCTGCAAAATCTCAAAATGGCTACAGCGGCGCCAGCACAAGCACAAGCAGTAGTAGTGGTAGTGGCAGTCATAATGGAGACAGTGATTATCGGAAGGATAGAAATTCTAACCAGTACTTTGCTAGAAAAGGCTATCATTTTCATAGCAAGAACAATTATGGCTATAATAACCTAAAAAGATACAACAACGATGCTGGTGGTTATCGCTCCTATAATGGTCGATCACATTATGGTAGTTATAACAAAAATTATGGAGGGAATTCGGATGGTTGGAGAAGCCGAAATAATAATAGAGGAGGAGGTGGTGATCGTTATGGTGGTGGGAGGTCTTACTATGGCAATGGTCGTGGAGGGCGGTAGAGACGTGACGAGCAAGACAGACGCTATTCTGTCCTCTGCTTATCCCACCATTTGTGTTTTTCGTTTCTTTTTTCTTTCTTTTGACGGTAACGCTGACCGCGACATGTTATTGAAATCATAATGAAATCTAAGCAAATGTTGTAATTGAAATCAAATGATTTTTAATCTTGGATAAAATATGACGAAAGTATATTATTCGTAAACGTTTTACGTTCTAGGAATTTATTTTCCAAGCTCTTTGTTTATTTCGTAGCATAGTAAGTGAGGATTGAGTTTTAACTCATACGCAAAGTCTACAAAATAGTTCGGTTTTGTGGTACAAGTATAATTGTCGATTTTAAGGATATCTACGTTCATCAAATGCACTGCACATGCACGCAACGCTAAAATAATATTCACGAGAGTCAATCTACGGTGTGCAAAATATTGTCAAATAGTAAAAAATTATGATTAAATCAAGGTACTTAGGCTTTTCGTTAGAGTAAGTAAAGTTTAGTCGTTCTCTTTTTAATTATGTAGCACTTCAACTCTAGATAGTGAGCTGAGGCTGAATTCCTATTAATTATTGACAAGATAACAACCGAAAAATTGCCGAGAATAAGGGACTGATCATTTGGAAAAGGATTGCCTACTATTACTGATTTTTTCCGAGGTTGTATATTTTGTATAAAAAATTAGTTGATGTGTTTGTAAAGGCTAAGATGAAGAAAATGCCTGTTGAAAGAAATCACACTTTTCCCAGGCTCTTGCAACATTTTCAACTAATTTTATGTCCATAACCTAAACGACTGATTAGTAATGAATTCGTCTTAGGCTCCCAATGTACTACTATGTTAACTAATTAAAATCGTAAAAAAAGTTAGTATCAATTCTACTACTACTCGTTATATCTAAGACCCACGATATGAATTAGAAATCATGAGTGAGGTTTGTGAATTTATTGTACTGTACTGTGTATAATCATTTTATTCCTAATGTAATTTTTTGTACCTAATGCAAAGAAACCAATTATTAAAAAACAAATCATCACACGTTTAACAAGACAAATAAAACGATAAGACAGAGCTGGAAGTTTTTTTTTGCAATTTAGTTTTTTATTTCATTTCATGTGTCAAACACTTTTAAGACATGGTAAAGTAAATATGAAATTAAAGACAGGACAAGGTAAGTCTAAAAATTCATTTAAAATTTAACCTTGTAGAAATAATAGCTACAAAATAGTAAAAAAGGGTTGAATTGAAATTTTGGAAGGAATCATAAATAGCCCATATCTTTAATCGAACCAACTGTATTTTTCAAGAGGTTGGTGTGATGCTTGGATTTGACCAGGGATGATGATTTTGGAGCACTTCTCAAAATACGTCTTTCTTCCCTTGGTTCATAATACTCTGTAAAACAATGCAAAAATGAAATATTAATTATTTCATTAGAACAACAATGCATGCATTTAGCCTTGTTAAAATATTTTCTTGGCTGATTGACGACTTACCCCTTTCTTCATCATCCTGTGCCACGGTCAGGGCAATCATGAGGGTCAGCGTGAGACAGACAAGAGTGAATTTCTTCATTGTGTATCGTGTATGTGAGTGAATTTGGATTTTAATGAATGTCAAGCAGTAGCTAGCTAGCTGGACTTGTCTTTCTACTACTGATTCCTAGAGTTGTTAAAAAGGCTCAAGTTCAAACTGGGACTGAGTTTAATTAAGTCATGGAACTGATCGGGGTATTTATATGATTTTGCCAGGATGTTTGTTCCTTTAATTTATCGCATCATCCAATTAATTAATTAATTAATTAGGTTTTAAATCCTATCTTGGTCAATCTACGCAATGCTACACTTCGGTTCGGATTAGACACTTGAGAAAATACCGTCGCAATTCTTGAAATCAGTGCAAGGCAAAACATGGGATGGATTAGAAATCAAGACTAATTAAGATTGGCCACTGGTGGCCTAATTGGATTATCGATATTTAAAATAATTAAAGCACAGAGCAAGACATTTCCTGCGGTTTTCGGAGACGAGACGGGACGCGTGGATGAGATTACTTTTCTCCCTTGTAACACACGCCAGAGTCGTGTTACGACAACCACAGGCTAATTAAATAATTAAAATGAACTGTGATTGTGATATGATCCCATTATTGTGGTTTCTCCTGATAAAATTAAAAGTTCTGTTCCTTTGAATCTGAATGGCTCCTCATCGAGCAATAACGTATGCATTTAATAGCTTGTGAAAGAATGAACTTCAGATTGTAAAACACTTAGAATAATATGGCATCTTACATTTAAGGTAGTTTAAAATAGTTAATCCACATTCTTGACTTTATTTCATAAAAAAGTTCACAGTAAAATTGATGATATACACCTTAAACTGTTTTCTCAAAGATTTTATTGACTACAACATTTGGTCAATTATAACATGAACTTGTAACCCTTGTTTAAACCACTGGCAGTGCTATGTGTTTAAACTCTCTCGTCTCATATCATACCGTACTGTAATATCACACGCTCAACTTGCAGTGGTCAATGCAATGATTTCAGTCAATTATAAAATGTAAGATTAAAAGTAAATACAATACCACATCCGGACCCGAGTAACAAACACCAGTACAAAATTATCTTTTATCAAATTATTCAATTTGTGCGTTAAGTGGTTGTCGTTGTCAGTCTAATAGGAACGCACAAACATGCTTTTCATTAACGATGTCCTTAATTATTGTTAATCCATGTACCAGCTCTGGTAATGATAGTCTGTATACTTTTTGGTATGTTTGGGTTACACAAAATGAGACTTAAGGAATAAAATGTGCCCTTTCGATGATTAAAACAAACCAAAACTCGTAGAATATTCATAACAAGCTTCAAAAGCTTAAATAATACTTTCACGATAAAATCTAATAATTGAATACATTCTACCGATGACCAAAGAACGTTACAAAATCAACTTGTGGATTCAAAACCAGAAGAATGGGATTGTTCCACAGGAGGAGGAGGATAAAGTGGAGGAACACTGAACACGACGGGAGGGTTAGGTTGTTGATACTGATTAATTGTTGAAACCACCCCAGCTGAGTCTTGGGCATCTACTTGATTTGCAGTCATTCCCTCAACTGGTACAGGTTCCGGTAAGGGCAAGGGTTCCGCCGAGGCTGGAAGGTCAGGTTGAGGACGAACGCGATATTTTGTCCCCTTAATTTTAATTTTCTTTGGCAGCTTAATTGCGTCAGCATTTGAATGACTCTCTTTATGTGTCTTCAGAGTACCACTTTGTGCAAATGCAACACCACACGTTTCACAAACATAAGGTTTCTCTCCTAAGAAAATTAATAAAATAATTATGCTTAAAATAATTGAATTGCCTAAATTCCTGCGTTGGCTTACCCGTGTGCACCCTAAAAGAAAATGAAAAATCAGAAGTCAATTCAAGATTTCTGAGGTACCTAATGGGGAATCCCAAGTAAAATATTCTACTTACCTCTGATGGCGAACTAAAGTATAGCGTCTGAAAAACTTCAGCGGACAATCTGGGCACTGAAAGTTCTTAATTCCGCTATGAATTCTTTGGTGGCTCCTGAGATCACTTAATGCGATAAATGCGTGACCGCATAATTGACACTTGAATGGTCTTTCACCCATATGTATTCTAACATGCTTTTTATAGTTACCTGAAAACGTACACAAGTTGGATTACAAAATATCTGTCAGAAATTTTGCTGCGAATCATATATAATTGTTTTTAAAAAAACTACTATCAAATCTAGCCATCTTACTCGAAGTATAGAAGCCTTGATTACAGTCCTTGCATATAAACCTTTTTATGCCACGATGAACAGAATAGCTATGTAGCATTAGCGCTGACTTCGATACGAATGTTTTAGGGCACTCGTGACAGAGGAACGGACGCAGGTTTTGACATCGAATAATATGAATATCAAGATATCGCTTAGCTGCAAACTTCTTGTTACAATCTGGAGTTGGACATTCCAGCAATGGTTCTGGTACTAAAACAATATTGGTAGATTTAGTAGGATCAAGCCATGAGAATTGGATTTGTTCTCAAATTCTGCTTACCACTTCCAGTTCCTTCAGTTGCACCATTCTCGGCATTATTTTCCCCTCGATCCTCCTCAATTCCATGAACATGGAGCATATGAAAAGTTAGTTTTTCTTTCCGGGGAAATGTCGCTTTGCAAATTGAGCATTCCATCCTTTCAGCAGGAACAATTTTATGTCTATTAATATGCCTAACAGCATATTTGCGATTCGTGAATACTTTTGGGCACTGATCGCAAGGAAACTCAGTCATTTTACTAGTAAATCTAAATATTCGCTTTGGTGCAGCCTTTCCCTCACCTGGTTTTGCTTAATTTTTGATAAAACAAAGCAATTAATAATCTCTAGAGTAGAATTAAGGATAAAACTAAAACATTCTTACAGTGTGCTGCTCGCTTGTGTTTAAGCAATTTATCTCGACGAGAAAATGATTGATCGCATTCTTCACAGGAAAAAGGCTTCTCACCTGTATGCACTGAGCTGATAAGTGAAGAAATAACATTTAAGATATTGTAAAATCAAAAGTATAGACTTCATGGGCAGAACTAACCGGAAATGACGAAGGAGATCGCGTCTATGTACAAATTGCTTTTCACACAATACGCAATGGAATTTGTCAGTAGTTACATTTTTCTCTGCTTTCTGAATTTCTTTCTCCGCCTCACCTAATTAAATTTTTACTGAGTGAAAGAACCAAGACAAAAAATAAAGTTCTTTCTAAAGATTCATCATACCCAATTCTAGGGTGTTTTTTGTTGGCCTTCCTCGACCTCGTTTCCCAGCAGAGTTAGACACTGGAGTATAATCTGGGTCAAAATTTTGATCTAAAAAGATATATACAACTACTATACTTTTGGAAAACTAATGATTATATGAGGTAATCAGTACCTTCTTCTTCTGAGGCTGTGACCTGATCTTCATTAATTGTTGGAGGTTCTTTCACCCGGGATTTCCAGACATCAGGAAGACGAGGCGGTTCTCCATCGTGTTTACTTCTAAGATGACGGATCAATTTATCTTTACGAATATATTTCTTGGGACACAAATGACATTTAAAGTCCATCTCTCCAGTATGCGATCGGTAATGCCGAGTCACTGGAAGTGGAATTAAAAGTTAATATTCAACACATATGCGTAGCAGATCAATTACCATCTTTCTTGTCCACAAACTTCTTCGGACAAACTGGGCAGTGAAATTTATTTGTCTTTGCGTCTTTCTTAAATGTGAGAGATTTGACAGGATAAATTCCAGTGGCTTCTGAAACATAAAATTAGCTCATGAGATTTAGAAATTAACATGAACTATTCTAAACTGGGTATTCACCATACGTGCAAATGTGTCAGAAGAATTGGCATTCTCATCACCATGTCCAGAGTTGCTTTCAGATAAGTCTTGGAAATCGGGCAAAATATATTGCGATGATTTTTGCGTCCTAGTACTCCTTTCTTTCTGAAATCTAAACTCCCGATTTTCCTCGTCATCCGATGCAACTGAGAAAATACAAAAATATTTAGGACAAACTGATTAAATTTTTGAAAGTAAGAAAATGTATTATCATGAAAATGGTTTATCTTACGTGATTCGTCTGGCGGTTCCCAGGTATTTCCTTCCTCAGCCTCGTCCTCAAGTAGAATTACTTCAACTCTGGCTTTGCCCGTTTTGAGAGACTTGGCTGATTTCTTCGTCTGGGCAATTTGTTGGTACTGAAAATTTTCATAAGCTGCAACAAAAACAATACATAAAAATATCTGACTATTCGAGGGATAATCAATTGCAGTTTCATTCGTAAAATCCGGAACTTACAACTTGTCTCATTATTTCGTAAATCCAGTCCAAGCAATGAGAGATTCCAAATTAGAGTATATGATCTTAATTCGTCCTTCAAAAAGAGACATTTTGTCACGAATCTTTTCCAATTCTTTTTGTATGTCAGTCAATGCAGTGGTTTCAGCATCTTTGTTAGTTTGTTCATTCTTCCTCAATTGTTCCAATTCCGCATCTGCTTTCTCCTTGTCCAAAAGTCGAGTTTGTAGGAGTGAAACACGTCCTCTGAGCTCGACAAGTTCTCTTCTAATAAGCACGGGAAAATCTTCCGTCACAGATAAAGTCGTCATATTGATTTCAAAATATCCCCAAATGGGGGTAAAAAGTTAATTTAAAATGATAAAAATTGAACTGAACTGGGGTATACGTTTGGGTATTGACTTCGCCAGGCAGGCGGCTGACGAATGACAATGACCTGTTATGCTTTGTCACCAAGAAACTAGAAATCGAATCGGAAATCGGTCGAAATTGTAACAATTTGACCAGATACACGAGAAAGTAGAAAAAACACGAGTTTTGGAGCGAAACGAAAGGCATGTGATGTTCATTAAGTTAGAACCAAAGCAAAGCCACAATCAAAAATTTAATTTGGAATTTGAAATTTGAAACGAAGCTCATGATATTTTCCTTGCAGTTCACATTGCTATTTTTTTTATTTTTAGATCATGATCACAGATTCTTGTAATTTCAAATTGTTTAAATAGATTTTGAGCAGATTTATTGCCTGTAGTTCTCTCCAAATGGATTGACTCCGCCCGGATTGTTCTGGAAAAGAAATTCCGCCTAGGAATTTGAAATAAAATCATGTTAAGGTTTTGAATATTGGAACTGCAGAGGATAAATAGATATTAGAGTCTGATTTTTACCAGAAAGTCGATTGGATCATCTGGACGTGCTCGGGTCACATCGATAAGCCCTTTTGTTAATGTTGGGACAACATGGGACATCAAGTAATGCCGAAGTGGGATCAACGCGTTCTCGTCTCTCTCAAACTCTTCTCGTTTAACTTTGGCTAATTTTTCCATCTAAAGTCAACCAGTTCGGAAGTTTAATCATTTGTCAGAAAAAAGTTTAATTTTGTAGCTCATACCCAATTTTGAATGTTTTGCCTCCTCTCTTCTAATTCTTGACTTTCCAGGAGGGCATAATCTTCTTTTTCTCGACTATTCAAAGTAGCTTTTTCAAATTCTTGAGCATCTCGTAAAGCCGATTCCTCTTCTTTTGAAATTCCTGGAAGCATGGACAAAATGAATCCAATGTTAAGAATTTTCGACTAAAATGGATGATTAGTTTCATAAAAGAATAATGGCAAACCATAATTTCGTGCTTTTCCCATGATACTAGAAATATAAGCCACAGTAGAGGCCATCATAGGACTCCGATCCCCTGCCACATCGATTGGAAAATAAATAACTTCTCGTTCGTCCAAGAATGCTTGGAAAGTCTTTTCATAGGATTCCGTCTGCTCCCTATAGAATTCCAATGTTGAACTGAAGATTTCCTCTAAATGGCGATCCTCCAATTGATTCAAAGGAACAGTCGCTAGACGTTCTTTCAAAAAGTCATCCTCTGCTTCAAAAATGAATACCCGATCTGCACAAATAACATTGATCTCAATACATTCTCCAGACAAATTCGGGTAGTAACGTTATAAATCGTGACCTGGGACAAGTCTGGAGTCCATTTGTTCCATCCCATCTTCTCCTTCATCTTCTTCAGCATATTCCCCAGCATCTTCTTCAGCACGAAAAAGCATTTTGGCTTGCTCAGCATTTTCGGGAAAACCGTCCAAAATAAATCCTTGATTTTGACATGGATTTGTCAACAAACGATAGCGGTAGAGTCTAATTCAGATTTTAAACATTATTATTGCATACACATAATTTATGTGTGAAAATTTATGCTATGAAAATAAATATTTATATGAACTTGATGATCAGATCATCCGGTAAGTAAGCATCTTCGCCTTCGCTACCGCTATAGTCTAGTTCAGCCAAAAGCTCCTTCGCTCGTTTCCTTGCGTCGGCCTCTAACCCAGTATTCAATCCTGAAATGTCCGGTTCAGAAGTATCCCCAGCAATCGTACGCTAAAAAATTAATTTAAGGTTTTTTAGGGTATTTTCAGAAAAGTACGTCCAGAAATCTGGTTTATTTTACTCACAAGAAGTTCTCGTGTAGAACTTATTATCTCTTCTTTCGTGAAATGATGGAGGCGATAAATGTCCGAGATATGTCGAGCCACTGTCGATTTACCGCTTCCCGGAGGCCCAACAATCACGACTTTTAGCGGCTGTATGAGAAGCAATGTAAAATATGGGAAAGGGTTAAAAATTAGCAATATTAAGACATATTCATCTTTGCTTACAGTTAGATTCCTAGCTTTGCGGTATTCAAGAGCTAATTTACGAATGATTGAAGGAAATCCTTTTTCAGCAGCCCATTCAATGTCAAAGTTGTTCTTGCAAAATGTTGTTTCAATTCGAATATCCTGAAGGATTTGATCAGCTTCAAACGTCTAGGACCGTAAAATGATATTAAGAAACTTTACTCTGTAATTTTAAATTAGCTATAATCTCATGAGTCTAATTTTCAGCTCTTACCGTTAGTTGTTTATTCAAGCGAATAAATTCGACTGGATCTCGTTGGACTTGGCCTGTGCCCAGAGCATCGCTGATAGCCTGATTATAAAATTGGACAAATTATAATGAGTCATCGCAAATCCTAATACTTCTGAAAATAGCAGGTATAAAATGTGTTGAATATGACAATTACTTTAACCACTTGATCTTGCTGCGGAATCACAGGGTCAACTGCAAGGATATAACGTTGCCTCTTGGGAGTCAAATCCATAACATGCTGAACAATACTAAAAATGTCAAAAAATGTGTAGTATTCGTTTAATTTCCTAATTAATTAGCGCAAGAAACGAATGAGCTAAACTGAATTCCGAAATCTGAACCTTCGATTTTATTATTTTATAGCAAATGAGACTAACCTGGCCAAATCCTTGATATAAATCGTTGGCATATAATTTTTGCCATCTCCATAAATTGAAAGATATTTGGCATTATGCCAAGCACTCCTGAACCAATGATGGAGAGGACCTTCTTCTGCTCCGTAGACGATTCCGGCTCCAATCACATAGGCTTTGACCATTCCTTGAGTCTGCGAGATCAGACAATTTAATGAGAGGTTTTGTCAAAATAACGCGATTGATGGATAAATTCTCAACAAGCTAACCATTTTGCCACTTGCGACAACGTATCTTTCAAGGAGTTGAAGCTCTCTGTACAATGGCTTTGTGCGACGGAATCGGTAGTTGTGTTCCGATAGAGCTGCCTCTTCGTCATCCTAAGAAATTTAAAATTATTATTCAATACGTTCGGTAATTTAAGGTTTCATTTTCCTCTACCGCATCTGCCTGTGGAGTTTGTGACCAGGAATGAAGCGTCGAAATCAGAATGAAAACTCGTTTGGTCTTAAAAGTCGAGGCTTTTGCACGTAGAGCTAGGAACAAAAGCGATTAGAAATTAATTCGTCAACGTAAGCAGAAGCAGATCGAAACTATTTTCATTGTACCATCACAAATACTGCGAACCTCAGCAAATCGTTCTTTGGTATGATTGTGTGTGATATCATAAATTACTACCCCACATTTGAGAAGTTCCTTCAAATAAGCGTCCGTATCTTCGGACTTCATGAGTGCCCAAAGGAATGGCAAAACATCATTCTTGGGCTCACTCATAGTCCCAAGCACTTTCCACTTTTTTGGACCTCCTCCACGGGGACTGCTTTCGCCATAGTCTTCATCTTCCTCTTCTTCTGCATCACCAGCTACATTTCCGACCAATCGTTCGCTCAAATACTAGATAGAAGAAATGCGACGTATTTAAAACCTTTCTTACTTTAAGAAAGTCGAGTCTTAATTTTACCTCAGCAATGTATTTTCCAATGTATGTATCAGCATCATTGACGAGAACGGCCTGAGTATCAACAAAATCCTTATGCTTGTCCAGTGGAAATACGACTTTGCCTATTGCGAATCCCTCATCATCCGTATCATCACCTGGATACGAATCCTCTCCTTCGGAATAATCAGCCATTTCTTCAGATCAAGTCAAATTAACCGAATCCAAGGCGAATTCCGAATTCCCTGTATATATTCAGAAAATCAAACCTCTCAACTTCGGAAGGGGAAAATGGTTACGCCTTTTCATGACCACTCAACATGTAACTAATGTTATTTGGGTGGTTCCTGTTGCTTGGACAATTTTATCAATAAATGAAAAACTCTAGACCCCATGCATTAAAATGCTTTTGAGTTTTAATTCTATCTAGAATATAATTTAGAACATAGGAAAACTAGATTTGTACATATTAAAAAGTGCGATTATAATTTATCAAGAAGCTCCAGTCTGAATTTTATTTTGAAGATTTGGTCGGAACACTAGAACTCTCAGACCCTTCTAAATGAGCATAAAGCTTGAAAGTAGAGGGTAGGGCCCTCAAGTCCTTTTTCTCAGTCTTGAGCCTCCAAAGAGTGAGGAGATTCAATTTTGGTTGCGAAGTGTCCATGGCTTCTCCTGCGGAAAGAGTTACAGTGGTTGCTGGAGTCGGTGATGCAGGGGAATCAGCGATTGGACTTTTAAGGCTGTCATGAATCATGTCAAATTAATTAACATACAAATATTTAAACAAGGATAAATTAATTCTCTTACGTTTTCGCAAGCTCACTTGAATCACCAAATTTATCTTTCTCAGACCTTGAATACAATTTGCTATCATTTCGACGACTGTCCATAAAACATCCAAGCACTTTGTGATGAGCCTCTGAATGTAAATTTGCTCGAATGAAATTTTCAATCTCATTATAAAGTGCTCTCCATTGCTCGTCCCTAACATTAAATAGAATATTAGTCAAGGAACGCAATAACTGACCACCAGACTAAATTTGACGCATACCTCTTGTGTCCTTTCTTATGATGTGGGGCTGGAATTGGTGGAGGGTCGCCACGTGCCTCTATAGCCATAATTGACCATATTGCTTTATCACAGCAAACTGTCTCCATGTCTGTCAATGTATCCCGAGGCATAAGGCGTAATAAGTCCTCAAGATGCTAAGATAACAACACAATAATTTTAAGCTTCAGGTATGTTTAAGAGGGAAATCAAAGTATTGGATTACCACTGCCATAGGAAATATCAGTGACCCTCCAATTGTCAAAGGCCAATAACCCGTTTTTCTGAGCAAACGTGCTTTAGCTAATGCTATGGGTCTTTTGTCAACGTCCTCTTCGATGGCTTGACTTAACCTTAAGGATTTGGACTCGGTCTTCTTCCAAGCCTCCTCAGGGTAAGGAACCAACATATTCAACCTCATCAAATCCACAAAATCAGGAATCCGATAGTCTGTAACTCTTCCCCCGATTCCCTCCGAAATTGAAGGTGGGTCTTCCAGAATATTACGTGCAGTTTCCATTATGTGCATCCAAATTTCTCCTCCGTGGGACATTAACACATGGGAAGTGGATTTTCCTATATGAATAAAAAAATTTAGCAGTGATTAGATATATATATTAAACTTGATTTTTATGAACAATTCCATAGTTAATATCGTTGGTCTGTAACTACTAACCTTTCTTTGGCGTTTCCAGCCAAACTGAACGGCCACTAATGACGAAATTACTGAGACAGGTGGACGGGCGGCTATTAACTTCGACGGGTGACACTCTGCACGCACTATTACATGGATGAAGAGCACCTGCTCCAGCTCCTTTAGGATTTGAAGGAGTCGACCACTTCAGCATCTGAGTTTCGACACCTAATTCGAAATTCCAACCAATACAAAAGTAACATGAGATTTTAGTTTATCATTATATACAAAATCCTCATCCAAGTTTAGTATTAAAGTGCTCCTAGTCATATTTGGCTTTTCTAACCTGACGTAGACATTCTTGGATGAAACAATGGCACATCATAATTAGACGAAGATGTTGCGTTTTGCTCTTCTTTCATTGGAATCCCTGTCACGGTTGTAACAACCAAATTGTGGTGTAACGTGCAACTAGAATTAAAATGTGTACCATTCTCTTATCCGCTCCTAAAATGGTTTCACGTAATTCATTTTAAATCAATTAAAATTAAAACTCACAGTTCTATCATTTTGTCGTAAAGTTTCTCTGTTGACAATACACATGCCTCGGCCGTTAGAATTGGTGACAGCTGAAATGTATAAGAAGAGACATTCAAAGTAAAACATTTTCTATGTAAATTAAAATATTTCAGGTATTATCCTAACTTCACGTCGAGCCACTGCAGTCATTCGAGACAGACGTTCCTTTCCTATGGGATGGATAGAAAGTAATGAAAATTCACATTCATGGATTGGGAGATATCTGTTCAGTGAATTATAAAGTTAACATTACTAAAGTGTCTTCATTAGTTAACATGTTCCTTACTGGTCATTGGAGGCGACGCTTGTGTTGTGCTGATTTAAGGCTGTCATAAAGTATGTCAACAAGTCATTGTCAGTTGTGCAAGAGGTTAAGCAGATAACACGTCCTTTGTTCACAATCTGGTGATAAAAGTTAAGCTCTTTTAGGAAAATTTGTTGAAATATTGCCAATTAATAGCTCACATTCAAAGAGGACTTTGTTTCTGTCATGTATTGTTCCTGTGCTTCTGATGGAGTAGACAGTGCTTGAAGTGCTGACTTAATTCCCAACTGGATGCAATTTCCTTGTCTAGATTTAGTAGCAGGTCCTTCGTCAGTGAAACTTTCACAAACCTGTAAAATTATGATTTAATTATTCCATGAACTAAGAGATCTCATTACTTGCTTCTGACTTCTGTAATTACTTGATTCATATTTTGTTTGTCTTTTTCCCAAGTATTAATTTGTCTAGCTCTCGAAGGGTCAGCAAAGAGGAACAATAGGAGACGTTCATCCGAGAATATGTCCCAAACAATCCTTGAATATTCCAAAGTACTTTCAATCGCACAAGTCCACAAGGATTTGGCGACAGGGGGAACGAATGAAAAGTAATTGAGACCATGGGGTTGATGAGAGCGACGAGATGATGACGATCCATTTCCACCGGGTCCACCACTTGTGTCCAATTCTACTGCCATCCCCGAAGACTCCCTCATCGCTGCACTGTGATCCAACAGGATCACTGTTTTATGACTGATGTCCAACATTTTGACCAGATTTTAATCCAGCAGTTTTTTCCAAAAGTTGAAACTTTTACAACTGAATTCAACTTTGGCCGAGTCCCGCGTTTGTACTGTGTTAAGTTGGAGCCAACGAAATCTCAGATTTCGGAAATTTTGGCAATACGGTTTTTTATCCGCGTGATCAAAGTTACCTCCTCATCCCCACCAAATTTACCCCGTCAACCCCCCAAAGAATCGAAATTACCCCCTCATCCCACCAAAACAAAAATTACGCCAACATCGCCTCCGAATTTACTCCCTCAGAATTTTTTTTCCCCCGGAAGAAAATTCTTTTTCTCCCGGAAGAAAATTTTTTTTTCTCCCGGAAGAAAATTTTAAATTTTTTTTCTTCCGGGAGAAAAAAAATTTTCTTCCGGAAAAAAAAATTTTC
>WJEZ01002193.1:0-14289 GCA_009869925.1 Thalassaphorura encarpata | reverse complement strand
CTGAGATTGGAACGTTCACTGCTATCTCGACGTTGTATCTTTTCTCATTATTTTTTGTTGCAGTTCTTTTCTTTTGGGTTTTTTTTTCAAATTTTCGAGGAACTGAAAGGCTTATTGAACTAAATTAATTTGAAATGAATTTTTAGGAGCATTTGATATTTTTAAAATCATTTACAGTTTCTGTCTAACAAGAGTCGAGTAAATAAAGATTTATTAGTTTCTTCATTTGGTTTTAAGAGAAACATAGGGAAGCAAAAACATTTAAAATAAATTCATTGAGAAATTGTGTCTGAGTGTGTGAGAGATTTAGTAAGTCTGTTTCTGTTTGCCTGTCACGATGTTAGAGTAATTCATGCGATGAATTTTGGAGAAACTTACCCACTTTCACTTTGAGTCTGGAAGGATTATAATTCTGTGCAATGCAATGTTGGATCTTGTAAAGTGAAACTTTTAGAGAGAACTTTTCATTTGGTTTGCCGATTAAAATCAATCAAGTGGTTCCTTTTCGTTCTACTTCTTTCTACCTTTTGCATAGGAGATGATCCAATTTGGTTAAAACATTACTCCTTTTCCTTCCTCGTTCTTCCTTGGAGGGCTGGAGGGTGTCATGTCTAAAAAGGGTGAATAAATGTATGCGGATTTTTCAAAAGAACGTGCTTTGAATTTAGAATCTAAATTTTGTAGTTTTGGGGAATGCAGATGTAAAAAGAAAATTGGGCTGTGAATGTGGATGGAGAAAGTAGTATAAGTTGGTAGCTGCAATGCTAAAATGGATGAATAGATCGATTGCTCAAGCCGATTACGATATAAAATGTTGTGCCTGTCTCCCAAAAACCATAATCTTAATTTACCGATAAAACATTGCTAAACATGAGAGGCATACAAATTGAAAGAGCTTTGGGCCTGTGTCTCTTCTGTAATCCATAGTTTTTGTGAATATACTTCTTAACTTAACTATTTGTTTGTAAATTTCATTTGTTTTTATAGGGAACAGCCTCAAAAATCGGTCAGGGTAAGATAAAATGAGATTCAGAAGTTACTGCCTTGTATCTTGAGAGGCTTCAAGAGGTTTTGGCTTGGCGGATGAAGTAAATGTGGTAAGGCAGCCAGGCAGGGTGGATGATGTGATAATGATTGGATAGTAGAGAGAGAATGAAATGTGTGAGTGATTAGTGGAATCAAGTCTTGTTGAGTTGAGACTTGAAGAGGGACAGAAAAAAAGAAAAGCAGGAGCAGTGGTCGTTGATAATGACCATCCGATGTGGAATTGACGTGGAAGGGGGTGTCTGAGAAAAGATGATGGATGCTGGAATGATGGTTGCAGAACTGCCACTCTCCTCCCACCCGCATCTAAACACAACCTGTCACTGACACCCGGAGAAAGAAAAGCTGTCTCCAAATAAATTTGCTATCTAACACCGACCGACTTCCTACCCATCCTTCCGGCTTCCTCTTTCCTTCCTCACACGAAACATTGGAGCCAAACGACACCCATTCAACCTAATCTCAAACCCTATGCTTGCTTGCCTCCTAAGGCTAAGGCTTTAATCGATTTCCGTTGACCTCGTTCAAACCCCTCGATTCCATTCAAATTCAAGATTAGGAACCAGCAACGCACATTCAAATTCATTGTAATTGTTCTCATCACACTATTTATGATGACGCCTATGAGCCAAAATCCAAAACCTTAGCCATATAAAATACTTTAGTCCAAAATATCAGTTACAATTGGTCCAAATCTTAAATTACCCAGAGATTATAAATTCCATCAAGACACGACATGTGCAATTTTGCAATATAGTTTCGTAAATATTAATTACAGGGAAGACGAGACCCTGATCAGATATGTTGGCCAAAGTGGTGGATGTTAATTTAAAGATTCTGTCGGTGCATTAGGAGTTTATATGGGGACAAAAGTTGAAAGGACTTTAAGGACTAAGGACTGCTAGACGACTAGACTAGAATAGGAGAAAATGGTTAGATTTGGATTAGATGAAGTGAATTCAATGCAATGCAATGGTTGGAATGGGAAATGAAATCTGTGAAGGTTGAGTGGATGAGATGGGTTTCAATCTCAAGCCTAAGCCTTGGTGGTGGTGGTGATTCAAAGAATGGAAGTGTTCATTATCCGATCAAGTGCATCTGAGAATCCAAAAACCGCTCAAAGCCAAGACTATTGAATTTAATAAGGGCGAGAAAAGTCGAGGGAGAATTGCTTTCAACTCTGAACACTTTTCTCCAATAAAGCTCTTTATATGGGGTTCTCTATAAAATTTGCCAGCGGACCTACAAGACCTCGAAATGAGATTTTTATTTATGACCTGGCACAATAAAAAATAAACCCACCGCGAGAAAGTGATTTATGCATTGAAATTCGCCTACCCGCCTTTCTCCATTCTCATCCTCTCTCCGCCGTGTAAGGCTGGATCTGGATAGTTTAAACCAAACTAAACTCAAAGTAGGACCTAGGACTGTCTGCTCCATGCATGAGGACAAAGTGGACGAATCCTTCCTATTCTCTTTTTCATACTAAATTCCGCCAAACGAAACCCGCATATGAGGACGTGACAAATTTGGAATTTTGTGAAGTAGCCAAGGAACTCGTGCATGGGATTCATCCGTCCTTCCTTCCTTTCATTCCAGGAATGACGAAACAAAAAGAATCGTTTCAATTTTACTTGAGTTTTTCCCAATTACTGAAAAGTGGAGCTCGGTGTCAGGACGATGAGGATGACGATGACGAGGGAAATACACTCTCTTGTCGTGTGTCTCTGTGACTTTGTCATCCTCAATGACTTCCTGTCCATGTGTCCATCCAACCTGTCCAACTTTCTCTATCGACATGTCAAAAACAGACGCAGAGAAACATAGGGCATTCAAGATCTCCAATTTTCCACACGAAGCCATTTTATTTATTGGTTCCCATGACGAGACTCCCTCACTCTTTATCAGATTATATTAAAAGAATGAATGGTGGCAAGGAACTCTAGAAAATATACCATCTACCGTCTATCTCACTCTCAGTTGGAGAGTTTACGCATTAATTTGTGGAATTAACAGAGTTTCACTACACATCGACCCTATAGATTATCTCGTCCCTTCTTCATTATCTTAAAATGAATTTGCCTTTGCCCGTTGCATGTACAAAAACCTTTGCTTGATCTTTCCTTCACACCAAAAACCAAAACAGCATGATGAAAAGTTATTGTCTTTCAGATTGCCAATTCCATTATCTCCTTTTGTCCTTAGAGTTTTATTATCAAATGAATTATTCTTTCCCTGGGCTGCAAGGAGAAAGTATCTCAAATATTTGTTAGCTTTCACCTCCTTTTATACAATCCCCAATCCCCTATGTCCTCATGAGAGGGAAACAGGACAAACGGCCAACATTATGTTCGCACAATCGAAAGGTTAAATAATGATAAATGAATTGAGCTGCTTTAATTTTCCAAAATTTCGGTACAATTTAGTCAAATTTAGAATCTGTCATGTAGGTCTGTCATGTAATTTAAATGTATTTTTTTAATAAAAAAATTGCATTAAAATTAAATTAATTAAATTCTATTCAGTTGTCGCTAACACATTGTATACATAAATATCAGAAAAATTCAGGACTAGTGCTAATCCTGCTCTGCTTTTGTATTAAAATCGAACAATTTTCAAGTAATTTCCGATTTAAAAGAGCAATTTTCTTCTTCCGGATAGGATCCCAAACCCAAGCCGACATTGCAGTAAAATCGTTGGGATTGCTTTCTCTGTATTTTTCGGATATTACAATTCACTCCCCCACAAATGTCAAATCTCAAATGAGCAACGCAACTCGGGCCTTATGCCTGCCTGCTTCTTTCACTCACTACATAGGATTTAGGGTTCGACTACTACTTCCCATTGGTTAGAGCCAAGAAAATATCTGAGAGGAAAGAACAAATTTTATTTTGTAAATTGAGGTAAGGTAGTTGAGTATTTTGGAAAGGAGGTGAATGTTTAGAAGGGAGGTTGGCAGTTTTAGTTTGAGACTATGATTAAGAATGAGATGGATGGGAAGGTTGAGTATTATTAGTTGATTGAGTTGAACCTGTACACAGAGTGTTTTGTGCATGTTGTGCTAATCCTCGGATTACATGCTAATCGTAATGAAACATATCTTTGTGTGTGTTGTGTGTAAAACGATCAGCACACATATTTGTGAAAAGAATTATACACTTGTGTCAATTATAAGACATTCCTCGCTCCTAATCAACGAGACCCATGTAATGTTCCTGATAAGAGTGCACATACGACTACGACACGAAAGCCTAAACCATAACCGCCCGCCTTGCCTCCTCTCGAAACTTCCGTTTCCAATAAAGGACAAACTGAGGTTGACCTCACATTCTAAACTCAAATTCAACACTAAACACGACAATCCAGGGTATAATAATAATCTAACCAAGCTAGAGTTTCGTTTCTATTTTTTGGCGGGAATAGATTGGGAAAAACATGCATGGGGCCAAAATGGAGATGGAAGGCTCCTAGGCCCTAGTCCTGGAACTGAAACTCGCCTGGGCTTCAATGAATTATGGTGATTTCTCTGAGATTAAAAGCTAGACATGTCGTGTTTCTCTGTAGTTTGGCTCAAGTCATATTCGGGGCGGTTGTGCCTCTGCAATGTACACCTCCGATCCAACTCTCTCACATTTGCATGCATATCTTTCTTCATTTTATGATCTTTTCTTATTCTAAAAACTAAACACGAGCAAAGTTCACCTCATCTCAGAGTCAGCGGGGAGTAGGCATAAGGGTCTCCTCTCATGTGCACATACGTAACGTATTTTTCAAAAATTCACACGATTTGTTTTTTGGAGAGTGCTTATACTAGTGGAGACCGCCCAGTCTTGAGCTTGCTTATATTATAACCTCTACACTCCTCATATGCTCCAATTTCGTTCTATTAGTTGTTTGGAGTATGGGATAGGTAGAGAGCAGCTACTAGAAGATGAGGAGTGAGACATTTGAGTCTGAGCACGTACTTCTCTTATGAATTATATTCCACCTTGGTTCCTTTTCACAAAAATGTAATCCGACGCTCTAGCAGCATAGAAATTGAAGGAGTGAACCAAAACGAAGAAAAAAAACTGTTGTGCTTTCCAATGAATAGGTTTTCATGGAGACATTCCTCCTGCCTTTGCCTTTGCCATTGGCATGAGGTCACACAATGCCTGACCACCACCAGCACCAACACCAACGAACCAAGACTACTTCCTATTATTGGAAATCGGATACGGACCGCTGCTCCGGGCATTCATGGCTTCCTCAAATTATTTGTCGCCTTCTCTTCTCTTCTCTCCTTTTCACAAAACCTCAATCTAATGTAATGTTGTGAATGCGAGTGAAGCCAAGCCAGTCAGCCACTCGGATCTCTGGACATTCAAAGAACCGAACCGAAATATACGTACGAACGTACTTCTCTCAATGTCACGTAACGTCACGTTCATCTCACACACATCATAATATTCCGATCCGATGACCAAAGTGGAGTGGTGATTTTGTCCTTTGTCCAAAACAGGACCGAGTGTGCGTTCATTCCGTCCGATCCTAATGTCAACGAGGGAAGAAGGAAATCAAGAAGAACCATGATTGTGGAACTAACTCAAATGATATGTGGACTGTGGAGGGTAATTGTAATGGATTGTTTGTTTGAAAATTCGGGTATTTTGAGTGAGGTCCTTCCTGGTTAGCGGGTGCGGGTGCTGGTATGACATGGACGGAGAGAGTGAAATATCAAATGCAGTAGTGCGTGGATTCACACTCGCTCACATTTGATATTCCAGGGCTGGAGACAAGACAGACAAGTCAAGTCAAGTCAAGAGGGAGTCGGTAAAACCGCTGGAAAGGAACCGAGAAACAAAAGGGTAGACAAAACGTCACACAGAGGACAAATAAATAAAAAAATACTACCCCAATAAAATTTCACAACATGAAATCAAGCCACATTACAAACTCTGATAAAAATCCATTACTGGGAGGATTCCCCTCTTTTCTCTTTTTGCTCTCTCCTCGTATCTAAAGTTGTAAGTAATTGGTGACTCATTCTGAGTGAATGGACTAGACCCCATTTCACTTCCTCCTGCCAGGGGCACACTTCATCCCATCCTCCAGGCAAAATCTATCCATTTTATCATTTTACCCTACAAAATCCAAAAGCACTTTTTCCGCCCTAGCGGAGAGATTCACTATTGTGACTACTGTAGTGTAGATCAGATGAGTTATTCCATCAGCCCCTATTTTTATTCATTTCATTTCAATCCAACGAATAAACTAACCTAACCCTCCTACCCCTGCCTGCCTAAATTTCAAGGCTTCCATCCATCATGTAATCTGATTTGAGAAAATTGAACTGGTGATAGCTCATCAGCTTTCAGCTTTTCAAATTGAATTAACTAACCATTTTCTGCCCTTTACTCCTCTCCTCCTCGTCAAATAAATATAAAGGGGATTATGCTTGTTGCAGAACCAAATCTCTTGTTAGACCCATTTCTCACTGACTTGACTCTGACTGCCTATCTAATTATCACTACTACTCATCCTGTAGTTTTTATAATTATGCCTAAGCCTAATGGTATTAACTTTAAGTAATAATCAATAGATTTTCTTTATGTGATTATGCTGCTGCAGCAGTAGTGAAATTTTAGAGAAACAAAAAAAATCATGAGAGAAAGTCAGACAGAGGCAGGGCAGACGAGCATTTGATTTTCATTGTGTCTATGTGCATCAACCCGAGGAAAACTAATTAATTTTCGTTCTTTGTACAACTAAACTCGATCTGGTTTTCCTTTTTCTTTGCTTTGCGGGGAGCCAAGAATCAATTCAAGTCTGTGTGGGTGGGTCGTCGGCCTGCTCGTTGTAATTACAAGAAGAATGAGAATCTTTGGCTAAGAACAATTCCAAAAAGAAAATTGGGAATTTTTCGATGGACTGACTGCATTTATTATTTGTGTTCTTTACAATTCATTCAAAGTTTTTTAGTATATACGCAGTACGCACCCGCCCAGACATTGTTTGAATTCCTTTAGAATGGAAATCTACTCCTATTATTGATGTGAATTTTAATTTTAATTAAAATTAATTAAAACTATTGCCCACATTTCAATTGGTCCAATTGGTGGAGCAATGCACGAGCAGAAGAGATATAATATTTGAGTCAACATCTTATTACATCGTTTGCATAGTGTTTTGCAGTGCAAAGTATCATATTCAAGAAAAGGGCAAAAGCAAGTAAAGTAAAGTTGATTATTCTTTTGGAAAAGTCAAAGTCAAAGTCGTAGTCGTGATTCGGAGACAAGTTGAGATATTAAAATGTGAGAATTATGCATATGAGTTCCCGAGTGTTGTTTGATGAGGGAGAAAGAGATGCGCTACGCTAATGTTTAGTAAAACTAGTAGTATGCAATATCCAAGAGAATTGGTCAAATTGGAGGGACAAGCCTTAAAGCCTTGCTTGCCTTTGCTTTGGAGTTGTTGTGGAAATGTAAGCATGGGCATGTGCGTATAGAACTGATGCAGCTGGTAGCTTGAGTCTTGGGGTAGCTCTAGCTGGAGTTGTCCAAAATTCTACTCACTCCTCCGCAGTCCTCCCAACCAAACGTAGCTCTCGGAAAACGATAACAACAAAGGCCACAATCATACCGCCTTGCTTGTCTGTCTTGTCGGCTATTTTTATTAGTATAAATTCAAATTCTCAGCGTACTCATCCTATATCAATATTAATCAGTGGTCTTCAATAAAAACAACACACTTGTGTCATCACATCACACGATTACGATTACGATAAAAATATCTTAATCATGGCCTTGACTTTGGCCATGGTTATGATAAAGTGAACAAGTAGATAAATTAAACTGGTGGCACGGACGGCTCAGTTGACGTTGACATTTGTTTTAGCTGATTGACCCAGGGGTGACTGTGACATGACACATGGATCTAGTCTTCCTCTAGACTCGTCTTCGTATTTCATCATCAACATCAACTACTGGACATTTCAACATCTCAATCTCAACAACTCAACGTCAAATTAATTTCTTCCTGCTACTTGTATTCCTGTCGGGTTAAATATCATCATCACATCAAATCAAATGACGATTTGGCTCAAGATGCGGGTCAGGAGCAGCAGAACAGAAACAGACTGGAGACCGACTACTGCGATTATCATCTCTTACTTCCTTTCCCTCTTCTTTCATGGTAAGAAAAGGATTTACAAATTAATTCATTACTTACTAGTCTCAAGAGGGTAGATTCTAGAGGAGTTTAATCGAATTATTTATTTCCTCGCTCCTGCAAAATTAACTTGCTTGATGAGATAGATCTCCAAATTAATTTCGTCGTTTTTGTCTTGTGAAGAAAAAGAAAGCTTTGTGCTTTGTCGTCGTTCAATCTAATTTTAGATCCTTAGATCATTCCATTGCCATTGTGCATAGTTTAAATGTGGTTTTAACGAGCACTAAATAAAAATATTGCGGAGTCGACTAGACAATACCCGGGCGGGCATATTGGCAGATGAGTTTGGTTCGGTCTTCTTGGAAAATGTAACTAGAAATGCAATAACAAAGGGAAGCTGTGCTGTAATTTCCCATATTACTGAAACTGAAGCCGGAGCATGTGGACGACGAGGACGGGTGAAATGAATGATGCGGGTTGCGGGATGGAACCATTCGGTTCGGACCTCACATGTTGCACTGCACCGCAAAAGCACACTTAAAAAATAAAACCCGTTTGAGTGGCATTGGGTATTTTATGCGGGTGCTATTCGTTCGTATAAGCCAAGCCAGGAATTGTGCGTAGCGTAGTGAAGATAGGGTTAAGCCCTTGGTGCAATGCGGAATGGTCCTTTCCTCCTTTGCCAAAGGAAATAAACAATCCTCTAGTTGTGTTTCTCCTTCCTAGCATGGCAATGGCATTGTGGGTTCATTGTTTTTAGGTTCCTTTGTTCATTTTCATTTTGGAAGAAGGGGAAGACAGGTAGTTTCCCGTCTTTATTTCTCTCACCTCGTCACGTCACACGTTATACATTAGAGGATTGAATTGAAATAAGAAGCATGTCTTTCTTCCTTCCTGTCTTCCTTTCTTCCTTCAATGCAATGGATTAATTTCCATTTAGAATTTCAAAGTGTGGATTGGCTCTGTGGTTATAAAATAGGGGAAATCTCTGCTGTCTGTTCTCCTCTGCATGGGAATATAATTTGATGGTTGTTGAAGAAATGAAAAGGAATATGATTGAGTAGACTAGGTTGAGTTGAGACTTGGTTAGATATAGAATGAAGAATATTACGCATTATACATGAGGTATGGGTAAGGCTTGGATATGAAAGTGAGAGTCGAGTCAGTCTTCTTCTTTCTTTATATTAGATCGCCATAAGTACATTTGCATGTATTGGGAGTAGATTTGATTTTGGAAAAGGAGTCTCTGTTCATGTTCTGTTGGAATTCATATGGGTGTGAGAGAAAAGCACCTGAATTGTACGTACTCATCTCCATTCGGATTCACCAAAAGACCCGAGACTACGGAATTTCATTTGAATTTGTCTCTTCAAAATGCTGCTGCATCGCACCTCCTTTTACTTTTACTTTCTCCTCGGTTGGTTGAGTTGAGGAATGATTGGGCTTTTGCCGAACCATCATCATCGACTCAACTCACCAATTCAAATCCATTCAATAGTCTCCTACCGTGCCGTCCAAAGTTTTTGAACAGAGTAATTGAGTCGAAGGCTGAGACTGCAAGACGATAGAAGAAGCCGTCGTCGTCGTCAGTTCAAATGTCCCTTTTCCAAAAAAGAGTGTTAAAGTAATTTTCCCCTTTATTGCTCAATAGCTAGCTAGCTGAATTCCAGTTTGAGATGCATGGAATGAACCACCGAGTTACGCCATGCAATGCCATGCGTTGGCTGGCGTTGTCTCCTTAACTAGGAAGAATATTATGGGCATGGGCCACTGTGTATTCTACCACCACCAGTGGCAGTAGCAGTTCTCCCCGAATCAGGTCATGAATAATGCATTTAAAACATGAGGCAAGCAAAAAATGCATTAAACCAACCCCAACTGTTGTGTCATACTTTAGTTTAGTTCTCTCTCTTTTACTTCCTTCCTTCCTTCAACCCTCCATCCTTCGTTTCCTTCTTCTTTCATCTCTCCGTCCGTCCGTCTTTCTCACAGTCAGTCAAGATCTACTACACTTTATTAATTGAGCGTTAAAGCCGATTACACTCTCCTTTAGTCCACTCTACTCCACTCTTTCAATCCAAACCAAATAAATGAATCAGAATCAATGGAAAAGTACCAGAGCCGAAACCAGACGTCAGACCATTTCTCGGGCTTTACATTCTCAATTCTTCTAGGAAACTCGTCTCATCTTATGAGTCATCCTACTAAGAAAATTCCTAGGGAAAATTAGAACATCATAATTGAAAATGAACCCAGCCACACGGCCAAATTAAAAAACAAGTCTAACACGACTCGTCGTCTGAGTTCATTTCATGGATTCTCAGTCCGTCTGTTTTGAAATGTTCGAATTCAGCTTTGACAACTATTTTTAGAACATTTTCGCCTTTTTCTTTGCTTCAGCACGTCAAATGATTAAAATGTTGAAAATTGTAGGAGAAAGTTCATGGGAGTTGACAAAAAGTATTAACTTGGGGGATCGAGACAATTTTCCTAAAATCCCTAAGCCGGATGAAATTTTGTGGGAAATTGACAATTAGGTAAAAGAGGAGGAAATTAGAATCAAAGACGATGAACGAGAAGAGTAGGATAAGGATAAGTTGGGTTGGCAGTTCAGTTTTGTTCAGTTCGGTTGGTTAGAGCCTCAAGGCAGGCGTGTTGGCCTGGTGTTTGAGAACATTGTGAATTCTCATGAGAAAGAACAGGAACTACAGCGTACAAGTTGAGCCCTACTAAGTTTTTCTCATTATTGCTCTCTAGATTAGTTTTGAACTTGAGTTATATTTGAAAACAATAAGTGCGAGGAAGGAAGGAGAAAGTGACGAAACTCTGGATGTTAAGTCTTATGCCATGGAGTGAAGTAATGATGCTAAACACTTTGGGTGCTTCATGACATTCACACAATAGGGTATAAGAGTCCCGTACTATGCAATGCAATGGCTATGTCAGAGGGTGAGAGTATAAGTTTTGGAAAAAAAGTTTTTTAATCGAACGAAATGAGGTCATATTTTTTCATGAGTACATGGAAGGGTAGGGCAGAAGGAGTCCTTCTTTATAGGTAGGATTGTGTTAAAGCTCTGTCAATTCTTTTCTTTTTTCTTTGCCTCTTGACAATGAGGCATGGCAAATCGAAAAACGGAGTTGGAGCTGCTAGGAATTCCTCCAACTGCGAAGAGATGGATAAGTCGTATAAAATAGTTTAACAACTCTCAAGTTCCAAAATTCTGCTTCTGCCTTGCTTTGCTTTGGGTCTAAAAGAGAGAAGTGTTCAAAGACTTTCTTCTCTTTTCCCTTCCCATGGCATGCTTTGGTCATGTCTGTTTCTTTCCCCTTGCATTGCATTGCATTCTCTGTGTTATTTCTCCAACTCGTGTTTCCTTACTTTGTAAGAGGATAACTCTCCATCCTCTTGAAGAAGGAAAGTGTTGGGGAGGAAATTCAAAATCATTTTACTAAACCACTGCACTGCATCCAAAAACTTTGTTTGGACTATTTCCTGTCCTTGGGTTAGCCCTAGCATTAGTCCTTATTCCGTTTTCCATGTTATGTTGTGTCTAATGTAGCTTTGCTACATTGCTACCTTCCCCAATCATTTGTTTGGCTTGGTTCTGTGTATGTGTATCTGTTGAGTCAGAGGATGATGAGATGCTTGGCCAAGCATAAAGTCTCTGAGCACATGCATAGTCACCTCAACAAGAGCCAAACACGGCCACAGCCGCAGGAATTTTGCACACCCACTACTTTGTAGATTTGGACTGCACAGACAGAACCACACATCACTCATATCTACAAAATCTCAACTAGCTAGCAGCTCAAGAATTCAATCGGTTCACAAATCTCTATTCCCTCCTCGTCCTCTTCTCCACTGATCTCAGCTTGTCCTCACTTTCCCCATATAATATATCATTCCTTCCTGCCTTGTCGTCCAGAAGGAATCTCGTGTTGGAGGGCCCGCCAGACCAGGACCAAATCCTCAGCATCAGCACTTACGTACACATAACACATACTAACAACACTTACACAGCTCAAATCTTGATTGACAACTCCAATTATCCTCCAACCAAACAATTCTATCTACACATTTGTTTCCATTCTAACACCAGCTAGGCAGGCAGGCCTATGTCTCATCTTTCACGTTTATGTGAAACTTTTTTAAATTGGACTTTGGATATGCTGGTGGTGGAATAAAGAAACGATTTTGCTATCTAAGCTATGCTCTGATTTATTTTTAATTCTGTCTCTGTGGGTCAGCACTATTTTTCTATTGGGTCAGCAGAAGCTTAGTTAAAATCTAGGACAGACATTGCGGGTGGGCTATTTGGTCTAGAGTCAGATGTAAATTCATTAGTCGGACGGACGTAGTAAAAGTAAAAGAAGTTGTCTTTCTCTTCTGACTTCTTCCTAAGTTTTGAATAAATAATTGAATTTTGGCTTAAGACCTATACGGTTAATCTGGCAGTGGGCTAAGTTTGGAGGTAGAGAATTAAACTAAATGCAGAGAAAGGGCCATTAATGGCACAAGAGGAACAGCCCAGCCACCAGCTCAATTTAAAATTTAATGAATCGTACTATTATGGATTTAGACGTTTGATGATAAAATTTGACCATAGGACTGACTTACATGGGCCAGGGCAGACCACCTAAGGAACAGCTAGCCGAGTTAAGAAGACAGTCAGAAAGACAAGAACTTTTACTCAGTCGGATTAAGGTTAAACTTTTACCCTCAGGGTCTCGTATGTCTTAATGAAAATCCAGACTAGACTTGAAGACCACAACCCTATGTGCTAAGAAGTAGAACAACAAGCAGCAAAATCCCTATCGTATTTGCAGTTTCTATTATTCTATTGACTTGCTGTATTTAGAACGGGTGCTTGCTTGCCTAGATTCCTACTCCACAGGAGCCTGGTAGTAAAAAGACCTTTAAAAAGAATTCAACCATTTAGCATAGCAGGGGCTCAGTGAAGAAAATGCATAAAGATTTAATTAATTTTTAGTATAATTCCATCCATGGTTAAGCGGCTAAGCTTGGATGAGTAGAGCTGTTGTCACCTCAGTTGAATTTGAATCTACTAAGGGAGCCAAGCTTTTCCACTTCATGGTTGAAGGAAAGTTTACGAAAGTGATAAGTACATTTTGAGTAGGTCTACTACTACTAGAAGGAATATTGCATAAGAATGAGCGGTTGTATGTGTGTGTAGTGTACGCTCGTATTTCATTTATGGTCATGGCACACGTCGCCAGGGCCAGGACCAGGTGTGTAGAGCTTTTCCTTTTGCTTTGTTTCCCTCGTATCCAATCTAACCAACCACTCGTACTCGTACTCGTGTTGACTCAACTAGCGTAACGTAAACCAGCTTACACCTACAACAGTCTTGGGAGCAGATGTTCTTCAAAACAACCCGGTGCGGTGGTGTGGTGACCGTCCCTTCCTCATCACCGATAAGGATAGCACAACAGCAAGCAGCAGATTACTCTATCCCATTGATTGTTGTAGCCTCCATGCCATACGTACGTACCCCTAATTGTTGCCTTACCTTAGCATGTACTAGTAATAAAAGCCCGACAATAGCACCACCCGTTAATTGGAGTCATCTGGATTGTTGTGGTCAAAAATGTTGAACTGAACTAGGCTTTGCATGTCGCTTGTACTCGTGTTCTTTGGTTAAGTGAGGTTAAACACGAGCAATTATATCCATTTTTAAATCATGGTGTCTGAGATGGGCAAACATGATAACTTTATTATTGGCCAGGCCATGTGGCATGACATCGATAATTGATACATATTTTGCCATTGCTAAGTATACGCCCTTTGAACCCTGTTCTTCGTCATCAGCATTTACAGAGGAAGTATTGGATTTCAGTCTGCTCTGGCTGCAAAAAACTGTCATCCTGTTTTTATTCTACGTACACGTTACCATTACGCAAAGTAAGCGTTAATTATGCACGTATCTAGCAAAATATTATTTCTCAAGGGGCAAAGTTAAATCTTGACTCAATTTTCTTCGTGATTTTATTCACCATTGTCGCAAGCATGGTTTGAGTTTGAATAGCAAGCGCAACGCAAGCATGAACGTATGACAAAACGCCCGAAGAATAAAT
>WJEZ01002192.1:0-14289 GCA_009869925.1 Thalassaphorura encarpata | reverse complement strand
TTCTGTTCTGGTCAGTTTTCTAGTTTTGTTTGTGTCAAATATTATTTTTCAATTGTAATTAATTGTTTTTAATTTCAGGATCAACTACTGCTAAATGTAATAATTGAACAACTGATAAAAGACAAGGATCCTGAACTTGGAGGAGCCGTACAATTGAGTGGCGTCATTCGGTTGCTCATTGATCCAGAAAATATGCTCTCTGCTCTTAATAAGTCCGAGAAGGCTGACTTTCTGAATTTATTCTACAAGCAGTCCATGCATGTATTAATTGGTAAGGACCATTTTGCATTTTATATCGTAATATACCCTTATTCCGTCACAATAAGATTTCAGAATATTAGTCAATAAAATCGGAACACTTTTGATTCCAGGTCCATTGTTGACTAACACTGTTGGAGAGAAACCAGAAACCGATGATTTGGCAACTGCCCAACTCCTATGGTTGCTTCTTGAACTCCTAAGTTTTTGTGTGGAGCATCACAGTTATCATATTAAAAGTTATATTATCAACAAGGATTTAGTTCGTCGAGTTCTCGTGCTAATGAATTCTCCCCACACGTTCCTTGTTCTTGGAGCCCTCCGACTTTTAAGAAAAGTTCTAGCTCTTAAAGATGAGCTATATAATCGTTACATCATCAAAGGATGTCTGTTTGGGCCAGTCGTCGAAACATTTAAAAGGAATCGAGGCAGATACAATCTTCTGGACTCCGCCATTATTGAAATGTTTGAGTTTATCAAAGGCGTAAGTTTGAAATCAATTCAGTTAATCGTTGGACGCATGGATCGTTTAGTTCGGATTTGTAAGTAACGAATTTGCCCTATTATTTATTTCAGGAGGATATAAAACTATTGGTTTCCCACATAATGGAGAATTACAGTGACATATTGGAGCAAGTGACTTACGTGCAAACATTCAGAGCCTTGAAAATCAGGTATGAGCAGAATCAGGAAAGATTCAAGGAAAGGAGCACAATGGATACAGTACCAGCACTACTAAGAAATTCAAGATACAGACGGGACCCACGGCAGCTGGAAGAGGATGAAGAAATGTGGTTCAATGATGAAGATGAACTTGAATGAAGGGGAAGCCGTTGTTCCGGCAAGCAATTCTTCAGACATGCTAGGGCGAAAACTTGATGCAGATTTGGATTCTATAGGTAAATTGGTTTTAATGCATTTATGTCGAAATGTCGAGTTACCCAGTTACCTATAACCCAAGTTATCTCAATTTAATCGTTTTTAGGAAAATTACTGGATAAAAAAACAGAATCGTCACCGGTTAGTCGAACAATTGGAGGAGTCACAATGTCTCACCCCCTAAGTCCAAAATCCTCTCTGAACAGTGCGTCTATTAACCCAAGTCATCTCAATTTAATCTTTTTTAGGAAAATTACTGGATAAAAAAACAGAATCGTCACCGGTTAGTCGAACAATTGGAGGAGTCACAATGTCTCACCCCCTAAGTCCAAAATCCTCTCTGAACAGTGCGTCTACTTCACCCAACTCAATAAATTCCACTACACCTGGGAACACTGATGGCAAAGCCAATCTAAACAAAAAGGTAAGTAATCTGAATCTCTATCTAACAGCTGTAAGTTTGTATGTATCTGCTTGTCGCTGCATTCTTAGATTTGACGTCTTTTCTTATTTCAGTTTAACATTAACAGTGTTCACCTCATTTCAGATTAACATTATTTTCTTATGTTTATTAACTATTTGACAATCAAGTCGTCTCTTGAACATCTGTGAAAATATTGTTCTTAAAACTGAATTCTTTACTTAGCACACCTTCTCACCCTCTTATTTGTATTTATTTATTTACCCTTATATTTTTTACCCCCAGTAGTAGAACGAGATAACTTAGACAAAAATTCGAGTTCCCTTTTGAGCAGTTTTAACTAAAATGAAGTCCAGATATTTCCATTTCTTTGTAGTCGTTATTAGTTCGCCAAAAGATATCTTTTAAGTGATTCAACATGCTAATATTAGTATGACGTATCATCCAATATGATTTCATTTTCTTAAGTTTTGTTGCGATTTCTTTAAATGGCTCTAGTAGTGGCAGTTACGAATTAATTTGAGATAAATTGTGTGTAAATTGGGGACGCACTTAAGCAATGTTTCTATATCTTATTTCCTTCTAGTCCATATTCCAACAAATCTTTGCGACTCTGCAGGATTCTGCAACGCAGGTTGGTAAAAGCTCGAAAGCTCGAAGTAAATCCTTGAGTCTTGAAGCACTTATTGGCATTCAATTTTATTTTTGTTTCAGATTGGACTTGTGGATTATGATGGGGATTCGGACGAAGAAGAACCGGAAGACGACTCTGAGGACAATTTGAACTCGGATGATAAACCTTCAGCAAAAAGGGCCCGACTCTCCTAGTATAGTTAGTAAGGAAGTTTTAATTTAATTGCAGAATTAAAGTATAGTGTTGAAACCACATTTGAGTATGTACTATTCTTCATTTGACTCCACTTGAATGGTGTCTTTGTGTTTAGGGAAATAATTTCTACTTAGATTTTTCATGTGAAATTTTGATTCATCGTGGTTCAAGTACAAAATGTAAGCCATGAAATGGTTGCAGACTTTACTATTCTTACGGTTTGGATGTTATGTTGTGTTATATTATTTTAGATTATTATTATATAAATTTATTATACTGAAAATGGTGACGATATAGCATTAATCTTAGAATAAATTAATTTGAAATCGGTATTTGCACGTGTGTGTGTGTTAAGCGAACTGCAGTTGACCAAGGGAATCAATAATTAAAGGTTTGTGGAGCTAGGCTCATTAGCGCTGTAAGCCTGATTTATTTCTTGCCGCGTAGTGGAAGCTTCGTGGAAAATATTCTTTGCGTTCGTACGTACGTAATTAAGTATTTGAGAGGTAACATTACTCTCATCACCAATAAAATCTGAATTGTAATCTTTCCAGTAACAAAATTCATTTTACAATTAGCTCAGTTTCATCGTTTATTCAAGTAATAGATCTTGTCATGCCGCTACGATTTAAGCTATGACGATAGTGAGGCGAAATTCTATCAACTAATCTAATCCAAATAGTTTTAGACATAACTGAAATTCTCATTTAGACTATAGTCTGGCGCTTTAACTATTGCAACCAGTACTAAGAAATCTATAACCTAAAAAGCTGAAAGAATCGAAACTTCTAGCCAGCAAGGAATTCTGTCTTTCATTTTTCAATCAATTCTTGTCTCAAACGTTTCAGCTATGGCCCTCCGAGCTGCGAGAGATTTTTCATTGGATTTGGAATTTGGTAGAGACGTTAGTGCCATATGTGCTGCCTTGGATGATTTAGGTCTGGAAGAACCACCACGAGATTCGTTGGCCAATAATTTCTCTCTCTCTGACCTTTTGAGTGCTACTAGTTTATCCCTTTGTGCCCTCATGTAGTCTCGACGTTCTCTAATATCGGCTGAAGACGCTACATCGTCCTAGGCCAGAGAAAATAATTATCAAACATGCGTCCATATTTTGCACATGCATTTGATCTGGTTCTCCATTGGCTTACCCGATCCTGAACTACTAATTCTCCTTCCCCTTGAGGCATTTCCAGTGCCCGTTTCAGAGACGCCAATGTACTGAATTGTTGTTTTGCATCGTCCTCATCGATTACTCGATTTAATTCCACTTTTGTGCTCGTTGGACCTGATACGTCAGTCAAGTCTTGTTGATTGCGCCTTAATGTGTCTTCACACTTCTCCGCTTCCTCTTGTTTACGAATTTGACTAAGGAAAGAATTTCATATAAATTAGATGTGAATTTTCTTTGGATTAAGAGCTTTTGATTACAAACTAATAGGAGAAGTAAGTCAACTGGCCATTGTTTGATGGCAAATAAATGTTTGGTCAACGAATGGACATGCTGCTAAGATAAACTTAATCAACTCAAGCGCGACTGGACGGAAACGACAAAATTTGTAACTATTATTTGCTCTAACTCATTCAAAGCTATCGGCGCTAGCGACATGCAAGAAGGACAAGGGACAAAGGGTCGATTCGAGAGAGGCTTCTAATTTCTTGTCCTACCTGACTGGCTGGACGATTTTGAGTGAGTCTGAAGTGGAAGCTGTCTGTGGTTGGGGTGGCGAAACAAGGGCTTTAATTGTCAGTAACTGTTTTGTGAGTTGATTCTGATTTCTAGTTGAGACAATGTGGTGCAAACTTTGGTAGTTTGAAGAATCACTATCTTCAAGATTTGATGTGGACGAATCGCTTTGTTCAAATAGTTCTGTGGGATCTGCATACCTGATGACAACTTGAAGAAATTCTTCTTCTCCATCTCCTTGACTAGCGTCGCCAGTAGAATTCCGAAGGGCTGGTGAAAGTACACCGTATTTTGACACCAAAAGTTCCAAAGATTGTAATTGAAGGTCGATATTTTTTCTAGTCATGAGTCGTCGAAAAGCATTGAAATCCTCCGCAGCCCATAATTGCTCAAGAGAATTCTTTCAGTTAAGAAAAATATAAAATAAATTCTCCAAAATCTGAAATCTTAAAATATATGCATATTTAATTACCCTTGTAACACTTGATTCCGGTTGTGATTGTTTCGTGTGTTCTCTGACTCGGCAAGCGTCTTCGACCTGTTCAGAGGTGACTTGAATATCTTCCATAAAACTTGTTAGCATAAAATCAACAAGTCGCTTGTAGTCTTCATGTATTTTCCTGTACTCGACTTCCTTCTCACTAGTCATGCTATTGTAGCTGTCTGGGTCGAATACTGTGAAAAGGATATTATTTCATTTGAGGAAACAGAATTAAAAACTTTATCTGGAGATTGTTGCAGCTTCTTATCCAAAGCTTGAGTCTTTATCGAATTGTCTTTGATTGCCCCAAAACACATTTAACAATTCTTATAATGCCCCAACCATGTGGAATTTATTATAGTAGAATTATCCAGCTTACAGTTACCGTAGAATACGGATTAGAAACATGGCCTTCTTCAATACAAGCCGGATCTCGAATAAAAGCCAGGAGGGCAAAGAGCTGAGGTTAGAAAATAAAAGCCGGTCTCAAATAGAAGCCGGGTCTCGAATGGAATCTAGGCTTTTCCTAGCAATTTCCTAGCAGCTCTTTTGTAGTTTTGATCAAACTATAGGGATAAAAAATCCACCAATGGTATGAAGAGTTTGAGAATCACGCCCAAATTAGTGGTATTTCAGGTAATTAATACGAAAAACATTATTTTTCGGACTAGAAGTTATTAAAGGCGTTCGAGAATTCGGGTTTCCTTTCGGGGTTTTAAAAATATTATTATTAGAAGCCTGTCTCAATTACAAGTCGGATCTCAAATAGAAGCCGGGTCGCAGGGGTCCATTTTTAAATACAAGCCCGGGCTTGTAATCGGTATTTTATGGTATGCGATTATTAATGGAACTCCGTACCTATTACTGTGTACGCAAAACTTATGTTAGCAAAACCAATAGTTTTTCATAAGCTTACCCACAGATTTCTCTTCAAGGAAACCAATAACTGGCATTTTCCAAATGGGCCCATGTAAAAAGTTTACCAAACTGTCAAAAACCCAATCTTCTTCGACGTCTTGTACTTTGTCGTCCGAATCTTTCATGTTGCTTAGATTTTATTTTGGATTTACTATTTCCTTAATTTGAAATTATAACTTTTTATTGACAACAAGCCTGGAAACCGACAAAATATGTACTTTAGATCAAGTTCGATTCGGTGTCGGTGAAGGTTTTACTACTGGAACTGGAGAATTAAATTTTGTATTCGCAGCCTTAGCCTTGTGCATGCATACGCGATAGGAAATGTCTAGTCCTTGTTTCCATGGTTACAATTTCCAAACACAAAGACAGTAACAGTTCTAAGGTTTGCCTTGTTAAGTTTCCTTGTACCTTGTCCAACGGCTAATGATTTGGATTTCTGGACAATGTAGTGTCTCGCGTTCAAGATACAACCACAACCAATCGATCCAGCATATATCTGCTGACTGTCGTTATGTGAATAAAACATCTTTTATTGGGTCCTTAAATTTATTTCCACTACCACTCAAGCGAGAAATAAATTGTCTTCTTTTGTCCAGATAAATAATTGAATTCTTTTCGCCATTCTATAACCAGGGTAGAGATTCTAGGCTTAAAAGAAAACTTCTAAGAAACGGAAGTTTCGGCTACTGCTACTGCTATATGAATTTTGTTTTCAATTCATGTCAATGTCATTCAGTACTCTTAAGTGAATTCATGAAAAGAAAATTATAAGACTAAGATGACCCATAAAATTCTTTTTTGAGCTTATTGCCATATTTGTTACTATCCGTACTATTTTTGACACAGGAAATAAAGTAAGTTTATGAACTTTTTAAACTAATGCTGTACTTAATGAATCCTTGTATAATCAGAATGACTTGTGGTCACAGAAAGTAAAATGTCAATAATTATTAAGATTTTCCGTTTTGAGTACATTGGATTGGAATAGGAACATACAGTTACAGTCCCTTATCGTGTTTGACAACTTCTCAAAATAACAAAGGAAAAATGGTAATACGCGACTAAAGCCCAAGAAATTAGATTTTTAAGAGGGAAAACTTAGAAAATTGTTTTTGAAATTACAAAAAGTCATACAAAAGTACCTCCCAAATACGTTAACCCTATATAACTTGTGATTAGTAAATTAGACGATTGGTAAACCTATGAATCAAAACTTTAAATGGAAATAATTGTATGCCTGGACAAGTAATTTTGGAGTTGCATCTTGGAAACTGTAGGATTGATTCGTCAGCCTGTATAATCCTTAATAAAAAATTATATAGTGCTACTAATATAATTTTGAGGTCTATAATACACAACAGAGCATTACTGAATTTCACACATTTCTGTTTACAATGCAAAAGTTCAGCGACTTGATCAACTCCCGTATCCTTTTCCGGGCGATATTGACACTATAGTAGCAGAGGAAGAGCATTGCTAAAGCTAAAGGTGTGAAAAATGATTGTATGGAGTCGGATAACCCGAATGGAATTGAGATGGCTGGTGTTCCTTACCGAATCCGATTCGGACCGGGAGTCAAAGCCCGGAGAAACAGTATTGATGTGAAAAGGGAAAGTTGTAATATTCATTGCTTTCACTTTTCCATAATACTCAGAAAATAAAATTCATCCGCAATACAACCACAGAATATTTGAATCCAACTCAGAAATTGTTATTTTAAATTCGACTGTGCCTGATCTAACCTAACCTCATTTTTCAATTACTAGTTCGGCAAGATGAAACGAGTAAAATTATTTCAAGAATCAAGAGCATAAGTAAATTGTATATTTAGGCCGGTCTCTGGACCGAAATAGTCAAGAAGTCAGTACACCTTGAGAGATTTAGCCAGGACAACCCAAACCCAAGTGTTTGAATGTCCACCAGCAGTGATGCTACAAAGAAAAAGGATGCCGTTTGGCAAGAAGCTGGGGAAGAGTTTTATCAGGAAAGCTATCCATCTGGCAGCGGACAAAATAATTGTCGCCAAAGTCAGAGACGAACATCTCGCCATAACTTTCCACTCCCGTCGCAAACAGCTCGGAGGAATAGTTACGCACTTGGCAAGTTTAAAAATTTAATAATTCACTCCTCCACGACAATTTTGGCTTCCCAGATCGGAAAGTTAAAAAATAATAGTTCTGAAAAATGTCTCTTCTGGTCAGTAATCTTCACATAAATATAAATGCATCCTTGGTGATTCATTGGCGTTCATAAAAATTGAAATGACTAATAGACAGCTAGGTCAAGGCTATTACTAGATCTTAGATATGATTTATGAATAAATAAGCCGTACATGAGAATTCAATATTCATAGGCAGTACAGGGACAGTAAAAATACAATAAAAATTCAATATAAGTCTTAGGTCTGTTAATAAAAGTAATAATTGTAAAGTAAATAATAAATGACACGACAGGTCGACGGAGAACGCGAGGAAGAGATAGAGATAGGGACGGCGTCAACGCGTTTACGTATACTTCCACCATGGCTGTTGGAACAACGGCGAATGACATTCATGTGGCCGTAATGCCGGATTTGGCAGATTTGTCCATTCCAAACGAGAGAAAACGATGGGAAGAATTGCACAAAATAAAGAGTATGCCAATTCCTATGGCTCAAAAACGAGAACTCAAAGCTCAGTTAACAGTAAGTTATCTTGAATGAACTATGGACCAATCATTCGAGCAAATTTTTTACCTTCACAACATTTTTCCTCTTTTACCATATTTTGTAGCAATAATTCTTTAACGCTCGATATTTTCTTGAGTGGAAACATGGAAAATCTAATTTTATTAGGTACTGGTACTTGAAATCATTATTTTCTTGAATTTAGACGATTCCAATGCTCAAACTAAAAGGTTGGAAACGACTGAAGTGGAAACAAAAACGATTTGCTGATGCATTTTCTTCTACTTGGGCTCATCGTACGAGGAATTTTGTGTTTTGGCAAAGCTCTTTGCAAAATATTGAGGTTCACTGTGGAACTTCAATTGTAAATGTTTTTCTTTTTATAAAATGGACTTTATTCCTCAACGTTGCAATATCAGCAATTATTTTTGCTTTCCTTATTTTGCCATATTTTCTATCTGGAGTTAGTGAAAGTCCTTCCAAGGACTGCCCCCCAGATTTCGATAGTACCCGTAAGTTGTTTTATACGAAAGTTAACCTTATGAATAAAGGCAATTTCACTAACGTTTCATATTTTTGAACAATTTCAGAGGTTTTTGAGAATTTGAGTAGCATTGAATTGGCGGAATGTTGTACAGCAGAATACTACAGTATTTACAACATTACAAAACGAGTCAGCCTTATTTCTTCAATTGAGCGTACATTCGAAGATGGAGTATATGAACTTACGCCATTTTTCTATGGATTCTATCAAGCCAAGGACAGTACCTTTCCCTTGAACTACAATTATGGTATGGCATATGCCCTTGTCACTGCAGCCATTTTTGCACTTTGTTTGATACTCATGGTGAGACAAGTCGGTCATGGCATCAAGGTATAACACAAACGTCCAATTCAGATCAATTTGTTTGTTAAGAAATTAACAAAAGCTCATTTTTCCAGGAATTAATTCTAGCTGGAGAAGGAGAGTTTTATAAGTACTGTAACTTAATTTTTGCCGGATGGGACCATTGTACTAGGGATGATGGAGGAGCAAAATTCAAGAAAAAGATTCTTCGCCATGAGATGAAATTGGCTCTACAAACTGAACAATTGAAAGTAAAGATACATTCACTTTTTCAAGTACATTCAGGCATTATACGACTTTAACTTGTAGGCCCAGAAAACTTTAAGATCCAAGAAACAAAGATGGAAATTGATTGGAAATCGACTCCTGTGCAACTTGATGGTCTTAGGTTTGCAAGCGGGTGCTGGATATGTGGTCTTCAAAGTTTGCGAGTTTACAATACAGAATACGATAGGACGTCAAAATACTTCAAAGGAGATTTTAATTGGCTTTCTCCCCTCCTTGGTCATCGGTTTGATCAACATTGTCTTCCCAATAATTCTAAGACATGTTCGTTTGTAAAATAAGTAACTTTGCCTTAGCAGTTTCTTCAATAATTACATGATTCCGATTTTGCGATTTAGATTGGCAAACTGGAAAAATACTCACCAGAATTTCAAACAGCTGTTATTCTTATGAGGACACTTTTTGTTCGTCTTTTATCGATTGCATTCATAGGTTGGAAATTCTACAGTGCACAATACTGTCCAATTGTAGACGGCACTTGTGCAAAATGCAAGGAGAGGCACCAAAAATTCACGGATGATTTTAACGAACGCCCTCCATGTTGGGAATCTCTCTTCGCCGAACAAATTTACAAGTAATAATAATTCCAAAAATTTGTATTCTAACACCCATTAAAACCGAAAACTCTGTATTTCAGGATTATTTTGATTGATCTGATGATCAAAATCATAATTGTCTTCGTGATTGATTTTGTAAGACTTGGGATTGGACGCTTTATTCCTGGGAAGATATGTAAAAGGATTGGGACATTGAAGTTTAATATTGTTAGACACAGTCTCGACATTGTCTTTATTCAAACTCTTTCTTGGCTTGGATTTTACTTTGCCCCTTTCATGCCAATTATTGTTTGTATTTATTGTATAATTATTTTCTACATTAAAAAATTCCAAGTCCTCGTTACATGTCAAGCAGTTCCGGACACATTCAGGTAATTTCGCAAATTAGAAATACTGGCTGGCATAATAGCTCACTATCGTATTACTTGTCCTTTACAGAACTACCCGAACAACAACAATGTTCATTTCTACGAAATTAATCTCATTCACAGTTGTTACGCTTGTGATGGGTTTGGTCCTTGGATACATGGAACCTTCTAAGGGATGTGGACCCTTTAGAGATCACAAGTAAAAAACTACATTCAAAATATAATAACATGATGAATTATACACAATCCTAATTATTTTCAGATATGCATGGCTCGCCGTCCTAGAACATTTGCCTGACAAGTCAACTGCCCCTGCTTTTGAAGCTATTCTACAAAAACTTGGATCTCCTGGAGTTACAACGCCGATTGCAATTATCCTGTTCTTGATCACATACTATTATTATGCAGTAGCACAGGCTAATCGAAGCATGGTAGAAACTCTTCGTCATCTCCTGATTCTTGAAGGACACGATAAACAGTACCTTTTTGCCAGACTCAACACAATGAGAAGGCAGAGTGAAAACAGTACATTACGAACCGGCACTGTTATAGATGACTGAAATCAATCTAATAGTCTGTGTCGGAAAGTAAAAAACTAATGTTGGTTTAACAGGAGGAACTTATTTGATAGTTTGAGTTTGACATGTTCTCTCTTGGATTTTTACTTATCCCACTTTCACTTTGAACTTTTTCGTTAATACTCGTTATTAAGGCATCACCTTGAAAAAATATTTAATACGGCTGAGGCTAAAGATTAACGATTAAGTTTCGTGTACGTAACGGAAAAATGAGTGAGAGTTGAGTGATTGTCATATGTTTAAAGTAGATTTAAAATAACTAATAAATGCTTGCAATCTATTGCCATGTTTTCTTATATTCTTCATTGGAAATTATTACAAACTAATCAGAACAATCCATAGAACAGCACATGTTGATTGAGTCTATCAAAGCCAGTTTTCTTGAGAAAATTATAGTTAAACTCTTTTTCTTTACTTTACGTTTACAGCTGTCAAAATGTATTTTCCGGAAGAATTCAAAATTCTTTATTACAACCAACCGCTAGAACCTCTTGACAAATTAGCGAAAGTTATATTACATAATTTTTATTAAGAAAGTAGTAAAACCTTAAAAAATCTGCCAAGCATTTTTATGTTCACTTGTCTATCAGTAGTGGAATTCCATGATCAGAACTCAGCTTTACCATTCTTCTCACCAGGTTCAATGATCTCGTAAAGCTGAAATGTTAAAACATATTGCAATAAGATAGTTTTAAAATTGAACCACTTAGTTGAAAAAATGATAATAATGACCCTTACAGCATGTGACATTTCCAACGAAATAAGACGCTTGGGAGAATCCATTTCACCAGGTATTTGATCCCAATTCCAATATGTGAAGGACTCGAAATTTGGAATCAAATTGAGGGTTTTTGATTTGATTTCTTTTTCTCCAGGAGATGAAGATGAAGATGAGCCAAGGCAAGGGACTCGGATGACGAACTTATTAGTTCAGCGTCAGTCAACAGAATTCCTATGTACGATTTTGGAATTTCAGCCACACTTCCCATTGTTGGGCTTCCTCTAAAATAATTCACAAGGGCTGGAATTCAAAAATATTTTTCTAATAAACGAATTATATGTACGGCATGTATTTTCAGGAATGGGTACAACGCCTATGATTAGTATGTTATAAATTATCCTAACTATCACACAGAAAACCTTCCAAAGGAATATTCTGCTACATTATTTCTGTAATTGTTAAGACAAAAGGACAAAACTCGGATTGCCCCATGATGTACCTGAATCTGACTGAATCAAATCGGAATTAGAGCTGTGCTATTCGAAACAAATTCAAGTATTCGAATAATGAATAATTCGAAAAACTGACCTCCGAATATTCGAATAATATTCGAATATTAAATTTATTGTAGAAAAGAGCTAATAATTGGCAATAATCGTCATATTTATTGCTTTTTAATGTCAGAATTAACACAAGAAAAATTTCTAATCTAATTCTAATCGAATTAACGCAGGAAGTAATACCAAATAGATGTTTTATCGTCAGATTTCTTTAAACACTCCTTAAACTGAGACTCTTCTGAACTAACCTGACTCATTTTTACAAATTACACATTTGCTGTAATGTAAATACGCAGTATGGTGATTGAGTGAGAAGGTAAAACGAAAATTTTTTCAAAGCACACGTTTCCGGCGCCGTGGAATTCTCCCACTCGCATCCCTCCTAGGCATGTGCGTTTCAATGCAATTTTTCGAGAAATTTATTCGAATACTGAATCTTCAAAACCGAATATTGAATATTCAATATTCGGAAATTATTCGAATATTATATTCGGAAAATATTCGAGTAGCATAGCTCTAATCGGAATGAATATTCGTACCCTGCCTAACCTAGTCAAGAGTCATGCGATCTTAAAAAAGTTAAGATGTAACAATTTTTACACTAATGAAATGAACAAAAACAGAGACATTGCTGAAATTACCTTTCTTACCTTCGTCCTCGACTGATTTGGTAGTTGCCGTAAATTCATTTGCAATATCCGCATTTTCCATTGAACTCAACTAGGAACGGGAAGAAGACCAGACAGGTTAATTGGAAGGGGAATGTGTCTAGGATAATTTCAGCTGCTGGGCACGTGCAGGCAGGTAATCTGCTGCTCCAGAGTCTGGACGGAGCGACAGAAATTCCTCAGGAAATGGGAGTACAGAGTCACTTCACTACATTATTGCACAACTTAGCCAAGCTTAGCTCCCAGTTCAGTCGCACTGCCAAAACAATTTAGAGCGTTTTAGAAAGTCACAAAAACAAATTTTTTAAATAATGTATAGTGGGCAGGTGGGACCGGATAAACAAGGTTACGCCTTGGCTTCGTCCACAACCACGTCACTTTCCAAAACAACGGATTCTACTGGAAAAGAATTTGGAGTTGGAGATGAAGTACAAGTGGTTCAGGACGTCGAAACATTCAAATCCCTTCAAAATGGTGAATTTGGAAGTTGGAGTGACAGAATGAAAACATTAGTCAAGAAAACTGGGGTAGTACTTGAAATGGATATGTCAATTCTAAATATGAAGCAACGGATGTAGTTGTCCATGTCAAATTCGAGGGAGCCGGGACTTTTCACTTGAATCCAAAAGCCCTGGTCATTATCTGCCCGAACCAAGGACAAAACAAGATTTTAATATGAGTGAAGACGGTTCGTAATCAATTTTAATTGAAATATCTACATAAACCTCCTAATTCATGAATTTATTTTTATTTTTATAGAAATGACGATAATTCCAAGAAGTGAGCTTTGGGTTGGAGATGAAGTAGGAGAAGGAGCATTTGGTTGCGTCGTAAAAGGAACCTGGAACGATTCACCTTGTGCCATTAAACAAGTCAAATCAATCCTCTTCAAATCAATCAAACGAGATGATATTATAAGAGAAGCTACAATTCAATAGTAAAAATTATAAGTATTGCATGTCCAGCAGTGAACTAATACTAATAATAATTTTTCTTTGCCCGTAGTTCACTTAAACATCCGAACATTGTTCAACTTTTTGGAATTAGTATTGAAAAAGATCTTTGGATGATTATGAGGTTCATTGATGGGACGGACCTCAAGGCAAAATCTTTTCCAAAGGAATCTGGTGAAGAGGTTTGCTTCTTATTTTAGTGAATGTCTGGGGAATTTAATATTAATTAATATAATGAATTTTTAGCCACTTTCATTTGATGTCAAGGTCAAAGTTGCGCGTCAGGCTTGCAATGCCATTTCGTACATTCATGATAAAGGATTTATCCATAGCGACATTAAACCTCAGAATATGATGGTATGTTACGATTGATAATACTTTAATAATGAGATAATCATAATTTCTGAATTTACATTTCAGGTGGAAAATCAAACTGGGTGTTTGTATTTGTGTGATTTTGGAATTAGCCGTTATTTGGGTTCTGTGAGCCTTGCTGAGTATTCAACACATCATACAAACACATTCAAAGGAACAATGTACTACGTTGGCCCAGAATGTCACCAAACTGACCCTGTGACTGGAAAATATGTTCGACCTACATTCAAAGCTGA
>WJEZ01002191.1:0-14291 GCA_009869925.1 Thalassaphorura encarpata | reverse complement strand
CTACTGGTGCTTTTAATCCGTTTTTCTCAACAACAATTGCTCGTGTAGCTGTGAGCTTAAGGTTTTTATTTTCATGTTGAATAGGAACAGAGTATACAAAGGAATCCTGGTATTTGCTATGCCAATCAACGCTTCTTTGATACCAAAATTCATTCGTAGCATTTTTAGGAACATGAGTCTTGCTGCTTTTGTCTCTTTCCTTCAAGTTAACCCACCTTGTGAGTCCACTTTGAGTTGAAATGAAGATCGTTTCAGCTCCATAGATTTGAATAATTTGACTGAAATTTATTAATTTTCCATTTGTCGATAATGAAACAAAATTATATAATTAATTGGTCGTCGTCGTACAGTAAAATTACTTACCTGGGCATAAGTGCAAATAACTTGGCAAGAGAGCTGGTCAAAAAATATTTAAAAAATTGGACTGAAAGTTTCAAGTAAGTTTTGATTAATTTAACTCACGAATCATTCTTGTTGAATTTCCATAGTTTAGTAGCACTAAAAATTTTAGTAACGTTTGCATCAAACACAAGTGATTGGATCAAGCGCTTATCGCCTGAAAATGAAATGATAAAATTATCCAGTATTCCAATTCCAATGACCTTCAAACTCACATGAGGATAAATTTCTTGATATCTCAATTTCACTTAAGAAATGAAGTAGCAAATCCTCATCGGTTTTGAAATCAAAGTGGTTTTCGTTTAAAAGATGTTCACAATAGCGCATATTTGGATTGATTGACCAATTCCTAGTTTTTTTATGATTTGGATTCTCATCAAAGAAATCGCTAGCATTGGCCTGTAGCCCATGATCTATCTTCAACCGAAGTATATCAATTTCTCCATGATATTTATTCATTCCTTCTGGAATTACAAGGACAAGTGAATAAGGTGACTTTTTGTCCTTGCCCTTCAATTCAATTGGCGATATCCAGATATGTATGTGAACGAATTGCAACTCTTTTCTGAAATTGATTAAAATTTTTGTTTTATAATTTTAATTGACATTGAAATCGCACAACTTACAAAATTATCCTGAGGAATTTTTACTCTCGTCGTATGTAGTTGACCTTGATGTAGGATTTGATCCTGAAGCTGGGAAATAGTAAGAAATTACTTAAGAAAACTTAAATCAATTAAGCTTTAAGCTCATTTACCAAAGACAAATTGTCTTTGTCGTCGCTCGGAATCTCAAGTTCTCCCATCTCAACAGTATTGTAACTGTAACCTGGCCTGAGCGACCTTTCGTACTAAATAATGTCTGATTATAAATTAATTTAAAGGTTATTAGCAGTAAATAACTTACAAGAGGTTTCCAGGCAGGGTGAAACACAACTTGTCCATTCTCATAGAGTAGGAAAGCATAGCCATTGACACCTAGATCAAATGGTGTGGTGAATCTCATAAGTTCTTCAAGGTCGATTCGTGTCCATGCTACTCCCAAGAATTTAGTTGAATTTCTTTTATCATACACGGACACTGATGCAGAAATCTGTGAAAATAAAAAATCATAAGATGTTTCTCCAGTTAAATTAATTGCTAAGCTTTCATCTACTCACAAATGCATTGTCATGAGCCATTACGGATACGGATACGGAAGACCAGTGAATTTCTTCATTCACAAAACGTCTTGTCGTGAGTGGAAAACTCATCAACACTTTTTCTTGAATTTGAATCTGGGTTGATTTTGTCGAAATATGAACAAATTTACCTGTTAATCGACAAATAAAGGCTCAAGAGGTATACTATAGAACTCTATGAGCTCAATTACCAGGATTTCTGCATAATGACCGAATTTTGTCGGTAATGTCACCTTCGCTTATGACATAGCTCAGAATTTGAACAGAATTTTCAGTAAGATTCGTTTGTCTTTGTTCAAACACTTTTTTATAGTTAAATTCGGAGGTAGCAGTCACAACTAAAATGACATTTTGCTCTCCACATTCTGATGTCTTCGTTCTCTACAAAAAAATCAAATAATTTATTATAATAAAAAATATTCAAATATTTAAAAAGTAAGCATTTTTTTAAAATTACGTTTTCGAATAGATCAAAAGCTTGACTGAGAGCCAATGGAAAATTAGCATTTCCATGTCCAATTACTTCTGTTTGCCCAAGTGCTCTTTTGATTTCTTTTACGTATCTTGGATGGGATTGAACAAGGGAATCATTAAAACAACCAGAAACTGATTTTACTTGATCTGAGAAAGTAAATACAGCAGCCAAATCTTCTTTAGTCAGAGTATTCAAAATTATGTCGGTCACATGGTGTAAAATTTTATTCCGTGCTTGAGTCATGGATTCACTCACGTCTAGCAATACGACTATGTTTTTAGGTCCATTAGCTCTTTGTAGATAAAAATGATCAGTGCGACAATCAGCTACAGAGTCATTATTTAAATTTGTAGGAAATTGACTCAAAATTCCATCAGAGGAACAAAAATATTGTTGATTCAGAAAAGGATATAAATTTTCTTGAGCCAATTCTTGAAGTCCGACGGGTTCAATTTTGTAATTTATATTATTCTGGAATCTCTATTGATTAATTATATCATTATCAAATAGTTTAATTCCTTTCATTTGCGTAAGTAAAAATACTCACACCGAGGAGTTCATTGTATTTGGTCACAGATTTTCCAAATTCGAACATTGGTCCACCAAACTTTTTAGCCCAATCACGTAGTCTAATTTAAAAATAAAATATGGAATTGGTTATAACGATACGTACAATCCAATATTTGGTTTAGAAGACTCACTGGTCATGAGATATTCTGCTTCCTAAAGAGTCAGCGGTGACCTTAGTGGATCGACTGAACAGAATTGACAAGAAAATTACGATACTAACCAGGGGAAAGTCCATGATTGGTGATTGGTGAAATCCTCGTGAAGATAAAATAACTAAATTAAATAATTAAAGAAAATTCAAGTTTTTGTGCAAATATTTTAATCGTTTTTTATATCACAATCACGAATTGAGATCTTATAAATTTAAACTGAATTTACCTTGAGTTTATTTACAACGTAATCCGGTAAATAAATAAGAAATTAAGTAATACTTTCAGTATTGATACTGAATGTTGATTATTATTTTAGATACACTTGACTAGGTTGTGTGACCAACTTTTAGTTCCCAAGTATCCCATTTCACTTTCTCTCTGAAGACATATTTGAGGAAAAAATGTATTAGATCTTNTTTTAGTTCCCAAGTATCCCATTTCACTTTCTCTCTGAAGACATATTTGAGGAAAAAATGTATTAGATCTTACGTAGTACTAAAATACAGGCCTGCCAGTAGTAGACCCCATGTGCCTGCGTTTTGGGTGGAATAAAAATGTCAAAGTTACATAAACAAGGTCAGGCATGTAGAAAGACGACTGGAAAAAGTTTACCCATAGGAAGAGTTTGCTACAGCTTGCATGAACATTACATCTTGTTGCTCTGTAAGTACATTACGTGTGTACACAAAATTTATTCTACGCTTTCTTTGCAATTTCACTTTCACCAGGCAATGTAATCCACGGCACAGGTATATTTGTTCAATTCTTAATCGGATTATGTGTCGTGTTCGTGTCGCTACAGTCATTTGACATTTGGACCTATTTCCCCACGGATGATCTCATCTTATGTCATCATCAAACCAATTAATTGAGTTTTAATTGGCAATTTTTAACTATACTGTACTTGCGGCATATTATTTACTAGCTTTATCAGTGCCACTTCAAATTTCCGAAATGTACGATAATTATAATTTATAATTAATAGATAAGGATGGCCTGACCCCCTTCGTATAAATTTGCTAGTGTCAATTATTCTCAATTTAGTCAGAATAATTTTAGCCACACTGACACTATTATTTTTCAAAAAAAAATCAATAGAAAATGCAGACTCAATTTTGTATTATTCTCGCCTTAATTTCTTGCTCAATTATTGCCGTTGCAAATGCTGACGATGGATTATTGAGAAGAGTTGGAGTTGCTGGTCACTTCAAATTTCCGAAATGTACGATAATTATAATTTATAATTAATAGATAAGGATGGCCTGACCCTTTCATATAAATTTGCTAGTGTCAATTATTCTCAATTTAGTCATAATAATTTTAGCGACACTGACACTTTTATTTTTAAAAAAAAATCAGTCAAAAATGCAGACCCATTTTTGTCTTATTCTCGCCTTAATTTCTTGTTCCATTATTGCCGTTGCAAATGCTGACGATGGATTATTGAGAAGAGTTGGAGTTGCTGGAGATAAAACCTTTTACACAAGTCTATGGGGCCACGATGTTAGTCATATTTTTCATTTTATTTTAATGAATTCAATTGACATTAATTTACTTCAATTAATAATTTCAGCTAACATGGATCCAAGCCCAAGAATTTTGCTAATCAAGCTCAACCAGGGATGCAATTGGCTTCAGTTGAGACTGAACAAGAGAGACAAGTCATTTACATGTTTTTTGTTTCAAATGCTGCTTCAAGAGTATATTGTAAGAGGAAAATTAAGTCACGTAGTAAAATTATAGTTAATAAATTTAAACTTTTAGATGAATTTTGGCTATCTGGAACTGATTGGAACAAGGAAGGGGAATATTCATACACAAGGACTGGTGTTCCAGTCCCATTTACTGTGACGCAAGACGGAGCTAATGATGGAAAGGATGAAAACTGCCTAAAGATTAATTACGATGCTCGTTTCTTTGATGAATCGTGCTTCGAATGGACAAATAATCAAATCTGGCCATTATGTGAAATTAAAAGGTAAAACTTATATTAATTAACATTTGTCATGAGTTTCAATGCTAATGACACTAAAATTTAACTTCAAAGAAATGCAACTGTCCCATCAACAACAACACAAGCTCCACAACCAACAACAGCGCAAACAACAACAACAACAACAACGCAAGCACCTCCAGCCCCATTTGAATGTGAATCCGAAGGAATGCATGCTGACCCATTGGAATGCGCTGCGTATCACGTGTGTGTTGCACATCAAGGAGGATTTATTGATCATAAACTCAAATGTCCAGAATTTACAAATTATTGCACAGATAGAGAAATTTGTGGTTATCCAGCTGATTGTCCTTGTGATATCCAAGGCTCAATTGATTTCAAAAAATGTAAGTGACCAATTTATTCTCATACAATGGAAAAATTTATAATAAAGTTAATTTAAAATTTTAGACAGCGAATTTATGAAGAAAACACAAGCAGTGCCAGTGGTCAATAAGATTTCCGAAGCAACTTCTAGTGAATTAGAAGTCGTTGGAACTGTGGGTGGAAAAACTTTCTATACGGATTCCAAAGCCCGTAATGTAAGTCTTGAAGCTGAACGAACATTGCATAGGAAAATATAAATAATACAAATCTGTTAATTTTTAGCTGAATTGGATTCAATCATTGGAACATTGCCACGCTAATGATTTAGCTATGGGAACAATGGAAACAGACGAAGAACGAACCTTGCTACTCTCGTACCTGAGCAGAGTGTACGCAGTTGGTAAGTTACATCCAAGTTTGACATTTTCTTTACATGAAGTATGACCTTGACCTTTTCCTTTTAGATATGTTTTGGCTAGCTGCATTGGACTATGGGTCAGAGGGTTCTTACTATTGGGCCAATAATGGAAGAATTGTAAATCGACCAATTTATGGAAATGGTGGCAGAGCAAGCAATTGCCTTTATTTGTACAAAACTGGTCCAGTATATGATTGGTCTTGTGATTATCACAAATCTTCTACACTATGGCCACTTTGCCAAAAAATAGAAGCATAAGAGGAGAAATGGTCATACATCATAGCATCAAAAATGAACATTCTAAGCAAATAATTCCAAAATTATACAATTATTACTTGTGTGATTTGATTTTCAGCAGAATAATATTATAAAGTAGAAAATAATAATTTAATCCGACTTATACGATCTCTGGTCCATGCATATAAAATTGAATTTTACATTTACATGTGGAATATAATTCCCAATTCCATCAAATATTCTTATTTTCTAAATGCCGTGAATAGTGGAAGTCGATCATTTGAAGCAATATTCGGAGTAAGTGTAAATTCTTTTTTTAAATGTTGAAAACGCTTCTCGAGAGTTTACATGAAAGCAAACATGAATAGATAAAAAGGGCAAAACTATAAAACTATACAAAGAGTGTTCGAAAATTTTGCTGACGTGTCATTGCTTTATTAATTTTTAAGTGACAGCGAGTCTATGAGTGCTGCCTTCACAGATATAGAATCTGAATAATTTCCTTGCTGGATTTCAACATTGTAACATCCATATAAGCCTTGGGCTTGATATTAATCTGTTTGATCCATTTTACTAGTCCCCATCATATTTCACGGTTCAATCTACCATCCCTTAATATATAATGAGTGGTATTGGTTAGGCAAGACGAACGTTTGATAAGAAATTGCACTGTAATAATACTACTAACCGTCTCCTTTCCAAATTGCTAAGTGAGGAGTTAATAAAATCTCTTGCGCGCGCTGTCAACGGCAAGAAAATTCTGTTTTGGAATAAAAGTGGCCTTTGACTTTCAGTCTCAGTCAAAAGTATATACACTTTTCTAGTAATTTCATATTCGCTAAGAAAATATTAGAAAGCACAAACCTCCTTGGCTAATTCTAGTCTAGTCATAAGTCAACACAAATAATCTTCACCGATTGGAACTCATTGATTTTGAATGTACATTTAAATAATAGAATACGAAAGCCCAGTTTCAGTATAAAAACTTCATCGGTCCCATATAAAAATATGTCAAAATGAAATTCAAATACGCATCAACTTGTGTTAGTCGACCATTGTCGTATTTTATATTTTCACATTTTTTCAGAACGTGTTGCTTGAAGCAACAATCAATCTTCTATTGGTAGAAGTTGACTAAGAAAATTTATTTTATTCACTAATGTAAGTTTTATCAAGGTTTGTTCCTTAAAGATTTATTAAAATTGAGCTTAAATTTCTTTTAAACACTTGAGTTTTAATTTTGGGCTACTATACTATGGTGAAATTGCAATTAAAATTCAAAGCAAAACATTTTGTATATATGGACAATTGACATGTGCTTAAGGAATAAGTGTTGAATTAAATACAGTATTGCCCGGATCATTGGCACATCTAGCACCAGTCAAGTACCTTTCATATCGATCCCTTCCGTCCTTGAGCCATTTAACCCGAATGTCACAAATAATTGGATTATTTCCTATTTCGATCCGATTCTCAGGTGTCTTGAGATAATCTCCAAATACTTCAGCAGGAATTGTGGTTAGATTATTCACAGATATGCTCAATCTGCTACCATCCTTAATTTGACCAAATCCTGAGTTGGGATGAATCTTATCCGAAGCCAAATTGCAATCTCTTAGGCTAACATCCACACCGACGGGCTTTGGAGGTTCAAACAGAAATGCATCTTCTCTGATTTCGTTGATTGGATTACCCGAAAGGTAAAGAAAGTTAAGGGCACGGTTGCTTTTGAATTGTCCACCACCAAGTACAGTGATGTTGTTGTCGGTCAAATCTAGTATCTGAAGATTTCGAAATTTCGAAAGCCCTGGGAAAAATTCTTGGCCAAGTGGACCTCCCTGGAATTGATTAAATCCAACTTCTAAAGCTGTCATAGCTGGTGGATAAAAATAACTGAGCATATCTCCAAATTTTTCATTTGTCAATTCACAAAGTTGAATCTGTAAAGAACTCGCTTCAATCGTCCCTAGCGCAGTTCCATTAATTTTGGTCAAATGAGAATTGTTATAAAGGGCAAATGCAAGGAGTTGAGTGTTGGCCATATGGGTCAAATCCAAGGCTGTCATTTCTGTGTCATAAAGGTCAAATCTAGATAATATGATTCTGGAAGTTTCTCCACGGAGAACATGTGAAAAGATTATCGAGATGAGCTTGAGTTATGGTTGGTCCTGCGCATAGTACTACGACTGGAAATCCAGGAAATGCAATACCGCATTGACAAGGAGAAATCAAATGAGCAGGTGGGCAAAAGTCCACTGGCGATGTCCACAAAAGTGCATGATTAAAATTAAGCAATTTTGTATTTTATTTTTAGATTACCTTGGGTACTTGGATTCACGAAAAGAGCCAAGAGTGCGAAAGAAATTGTTAAAATATTCATTTTGATTTTTTGTAAAGAGCGTATAATTAAGTACAGTACCGTGTTAAGAATGCAAGTGCTGAATAAATTAATTAGCACAATTGATTTTGTATCGAATGAGGTATTTTATCATTTACTATTGCTACATTTCCCAATAGATTCAAGTATTTGTGTAAGTAGCGTTAGAGGGCATCGACCCACCCTCACCACCGAATTATGCTCTGCAGGTGGTGTGGGTCTAGAAATCTAAAAAAAGATTTCTGTAATTAGAATGTTTGCATGATTAAAATTAAGCAATTTTGTATTTTATTTTTAGCTTACCTTGGGTACTTGGATTCACGAAAAGAGCCAAGAGTGCGAAAGAAATTATCAAAATATTCATTTTGGTTTTTTTTTCCGTATAATTAAAGCACAGTACCGTGTTTGGAATACAAGTGCTGAATAAATTAATTAGCACAATTGATTTTGTATCGAATGAGGTATTTTATCTTTTACTATTGCTACATTTCCCAATAGATTCAAGTATTTGTGTAACCATAGTGTACAGACTCAACCTTGACGCACGTAATGCCAATGGTGCATGGCATGACTTTATCTTTTTCCCACAGAGAAGTGTTTCAAGTTTACAAATAACTTCTCTTGTCATTCTATTTAGTTAGGGCTCCAGAGTTTATTTATTCATTTCATACCAGAATAACATGCAGCTACCTGTAACCTCATGAGAAAACTGAGTAAACTAAATATGCCTGACCGAATTTTTAAGTATAATTCTTGAGGCGCGTGTTTTAAATCAACAACTAACACAAGCTGATGTCAATTCCTGAATTTTTTCCTGAGTCATTTCGAACGAGTCAACTTGTAAATCTGAGGAAAGTGAGATGGGTGCTAAAGGTGCTAAGTTTTTAACGCTATACTTAATCGTTTTCCTTCGATTATTTAGTTGCCTCGGCCTCGCCTTAACTTTACATCGACTTAAAAATTTGAATCGTTTCCTCGCTGAATTTCGACATTGTAATATCCAAATTAGCATTCATTTGTCCGACGACGGGTTTGATATTGAAGTGGATCCATTACAAGTTCCTGTCACGATATATCGTTCGCCCTATCATCCATTAAAATTTCGAACCTTAGCTGAGAGATTTGTCAAAAACCCAAAGTATTCGGCAGAATTGGTTGGGACTAGGAAAATAACTTGTCGCATGCAAATGATCATTCCTAAGGATTTAAAAATCTTCGCTCGTGACCGAGATTGGTACTGGAATACTTTATTCGATAGTTTACACGTGTGTGGAATTTTCACGATATATCGTTCGCCCTATCATCCATTAAAATTTCGAACCTTAGCTGAGAGATTTGTCAAAAACCCAAAGTACTCTGCAGAATTGGTTGGAACTAGGAAAATAACTTGTCGCATGCAAATGATCATTCCTAAGGATTTAAAAATCTTTGCTCGTGACCGAGATTGGTACTGGAATACTTTATTTGATAATTTACACGTGTGTGGAATTGATACAGCATGGCCTTGCTTTGAATCACCCACATTTGTCGTTCTTGTTGACATGATCAACTCAACACAGTGGTATAACGTTTTTTTACAAGGCGAGGCTTCCCGCGAATTTCATTCCATGACCAGAACGTACATTGTATTACATTTTTCCAAAGAAAATGGGACATCAAGGGATGGTATTATTGATTTTCAAATATCTGGTGGGCATTGCGGATGGAATTCAATGTACACAGAATTGGAACTTCAGACTTCAGAAATGTCTACTTTCATTCCATGACCAGAACGTACATTGTACTACATTTTTCCAAAGAAAATGGGACATCAAGGGATGGTATTATCGATTTTCAAATATCTGGTGGGCATTGCGGATGGAATTCAATGTATACAGAACTGGAACTTCAGACTTCAGAAATGTCTACAAATTCAATTTCATTCAAAATGGTGCAAATGGCTGTTTACGAATTAAAGCTTAAAACTTACCGCCCACGTGCCAAGAACCAAACAAATGTTTTTAATTATGTTATACAAAATCCCCTGAAGAGACCATTTCGTGAAGCATATTTTAATATTGCGTCTATTATAAAATTATTGCTTTGTGAAGATGTCTGCCACGACGAGGTAAAGTATGAAATGTAAAGTTTTACTTTGTACTTATATGTTTAAATTGCCTTTCGTTCAGATGTCATACAGTGATGTCAATATTCCTGATACCGTATGGTGGTTCAAAAGAAACGTCGCTAACATACTGGAAGGTGTTAGCTTCCTAGATGGACAATTTGATGTACAAGGTCGTTACGTAGCTGTTGGGATCACGACTTGGAATTTTGCAACTTGTGAATACCTAAGCAAAGGATTGCACTATGGAACCTATACTTCACCATTCAAGCCAAAAGTTTGGTATTGCATTATTTTATGTATTATTTTAATACCAAGTACATTGTGCATGGTATACTTATACCACGTTCCCAAGAATGAGCATGAGGAATGGAAGTGGAATTTTGTATATTCCATGTCCGCAATAACAATTGGGAATCTTCTTGAAACACCACCAGATCCACCACATCAAATTAGAAAATATTCGCAACTTTTACGCTGCTATAAAATAATGATTGGGCTTTGGGGATTATCCGCTTTTTTTATTACAACTGAGTATCGAAATTTTTACGTAGTAGATTTGGTAGTGCCCTTACCAGCTCATAATAATTATACCCTATTCTCCCAAGCCGAGTATTTTCGTTTCTACTCTTCTCATGAATTTTATATCAAATTACATTACGCGGAAGCCAATGTCCGCAATAACAATTGGAAATCTTCTTGAAACACCACCAGATCCACCACATCAAATTAGAAAATATTCGCAACTTTTACGCTGCTATAAAATAATGATTGGACTTTGGGGATTATCCGCTTTTTTTATTACAACTGAATATCGAAATTTTTACGTAGTAGATTTGGTAGTGCCCTTACCAGCTCATAATAATTATACCCTATTTTCCCAAGCCGAGTATTTTCGTTTCTACTCTTCCCGTGAATTTTATATCAAATTACATTACGCGGAAGCCAATGTTTTAATACATTATGTCACAGATCTCCCAAATTGTATCTCAGGTTCAGAATATCGTACGGTAAATGGAACTTTGCGGTTTCCTTGTTTCGATCTTAGTATATTCACAAATGGTTGGGGAATGACAGAAACAGAGCTTAGCAATTGGGCTCTGATTTCACCAAAAAATAATTCATTAGGATCACCATTCCCTAATTTTATTATGAAATCTCGCACAGAGATTAACTTTGATGAAATTTATAACAATCTCCTCGGATGTGAGAGAAGAGGGATTATAGAAGAAAATAAAATATTAGATACATTTGTTAAATATACAAAGATAAGGGATAGATCCATTGTATTTACTAAAGGAAAAGAAAATCTTATTCGACAAACCTCTGTATTTAAATTCAAACGCTGGAACTCTGAATATTTTTTCAAACGAATGCAACTTTTGATGCAGTCAGGGATTTATGACTTGTGGGATAAATACTGGAAAATACATTATCCAAATTATGGCGGATCACTTGTAGTCAATTCTACTACTGACTTGGGAAATCTTGATAAGGATGATAGCAATGTTTCACCTATTTCATTGGACTCAACAATCATTTGCAGCATTTTATATTTACTTGTCTGGAATCTGTATTGCTCTTCTGTGTTCAGTCATGGAGGTATGGTTCAGTTGCTTAGTGAGAATTGCTAAGGCTGTCTTGGTTAGTATAAAGTTGGTCAAAATTAGGAGTAAAAATATAAGGCATATGATTGTCAAAGCTATGCGAGAAAAGTTGGCACGGATAAAGTCTCGTATTGACAAATGCCAAGTACGTAAAATCCGTCGTTAAATTAATTCTAGATAAAATTATTGAAAATGTCAATATAAACTTCTTTGAAGGACTCACTCAGATCAGTCACGTAGCGTGAATTAAATAAATATGAAATAGTCACGCCTGATTTCTTTTGTTGTGCGCTCGTGTGTACAAATCACTTCAACGTCGCAGTTCGCAGATCCTTGTGAATTTTTTGAGTAGAATTTGACATTCAGTGCATTTGCAGTGCTTATGCTCAATCAATCTTATACTGGCATCCTAGATATTTCAAATTTGATATTTTATTCATAATTTAGGAGTAAAAATATAACGCATATGATTGTCAAAGCTATGCGAGATAAGTTGGCACGGATAAAGTCTCGTATTGACAAATGCCAAGTACGTAAAATCCGTCGTTAAATTAATTCAATATAAATATAGTCAAAATATAGTCAATATAAACTTCTTCGAAGAACTCACTCAGTTTAGTCACGTAGCGTGGATTAAATAAATATGAAATAGTCACGCCCGACTTATTTTGTTGTGCGCTCGTGTGTACAAATCACTTCAACATCGCAGTTGGCAGATCCTTGTGAATTTTTTGAGTAGAATTTGACATTCAGTGCATTTGCAGTGCTTATGCTCAATCAATCTTATACTGGCATCCTAGATATTTCAAATTTGATATTTTATTCATAAGTGTGAAAGTAATGAAATAATGTGGCTGTCAAAATCTATAACAATTCAAGGGATTATTTTCCAATCTGTTTTTTATTTTCTTAAATGCAAATATGGACTTAAAAGGGATTTCGATGGAAGTCGAAGCATTAATTTCTAGTACTACCAGTTGTCTGGTCAAGATGGTTGGAGAAAAATCAGAAACACAAGCGGTGGACACGTATGTTCAGAAATATGCACACTCCACACAAGCTCATACCCCAATAATCTTTTTCAACACTTTTGAAAAAATGCGTATTGACAATAGATCAAGTTTATCAAATAAAACAATCCCAATTGGCACAGTTACAAGATATTTGCGCTGTCGTATTGAAATTATTCTTATCCCAGTAGAAAACTCAATTGATATGATGGAAAATATGATTGCTGATAATGTTCTTGCAAATGAGAATCAAGATTTGATAATATTTGTCACGCGGGAGCAGCTAAGTAGAGAAAACTTTAAAAATATGTTCCATGAAATGGCAGATATCCGTGGCTTGACTTCAATTCTTCTTGAAATCCAAAAAGATGGAAAAATTTATATGATTTGCACATTCTGCTCTGAAGATTTGACTGACTTTCGACATATTCCTCAAAAAATCATTCACGGAGGCTATCCAACCATTTCCAAATTTTGGTACACTCATTACAAGGACAGACATAAAATGGATGTTACGATAATACCAAACTTTGAACAACTAACAAAGTTTTTGACTGAATATGACAAAACTTGTCGACCATTTCTCTATTGGGCAGGGAAGGTTGGAAGTTTTGGGTCTTTCTTTTTGAACAAGGGTGATTGTATGGCTCTAGAGCTTTCAAACGTTTATAATTTTACGTTAACACCACATGACAGACTTAATAACAAATATGACAGGCCTCATTTAAGTTTTCACAGTTATTTAGAAGAGAGTACAACAATTAAGTTTCTAGGTCGCAAATCAAGCATTTTTATTTATTTATTTTATTGGATAAGCAATTGATCTCAAATATGAACATGAAGGCAATGTATAATTGTATAATTCAATGGACCAAATGACTTGGACATTTTGCACTGTTTCCATTGTGCTTGTATGTATGCAAGTTTTTGGATACAAATCTTTCCACGCAAATATTATTTTGATGTTCGGAACATTGATTGGTCAGGGAATCAATATACCAAGATCATTACAAGGACAATTAAAAATTGTATTTGGCATTTGAATTCTGGCAACCATTGTAATTACAAATGGATATAGTGGAGTAATGACTTCATTGATGACAAAAGTGAACATTCCGCCTTTTCGAGCGTCACTCAAGGAATTGTCCAATAGTACATTCCAATTGGGAAGCTTCTCTACGTTGACCTTCAGGAACAGTACTAACAAACTTGTTTTACCTTTTACACCAAAAATGAGCCCGAACTGTACATATTGTTCTAAAATCATAAGCTCAATCGCGTATCTTTTAGATAATACAAACTTCAAGGGATTTCGCAAATTTGAACAAGCCATTACAACCAAAACTCCAATTAAAACTAATTTAGGAAATAAATTATTTGATGAAAAATTTGCATTAGTCGAGGCAGCTACAGAATGGCATAGGCACCTTGTAGAATACTTT
>WJEZ01002190.1:0-14293 GCA_009869925.1 Thalassaphorura encarpata | reverse complement strand
ATCCAAACAAGACGTTTTAATGTCCATTCAGCTTGTGACGCTGGATCATTCATGATGTTTCGGTCAACAATCAAATATTTTAAATCAGAGTCCATCATTTCGTTGTTCTGTTGATTTGCTGAGGATTGGGATTGGGATTGGGACTGGGGTGTGGAAGACTTTGTAGTTATCGTCATTTTAGCTCCTCCGTTCTGTAATTTCTGCATAAGTTCTTATTCCAAGGCAAGGCACCAAGCAATGTTCTTAAAAATCTGGAAAAGAACAAACAATATACCAAACTTGTACTTTGTCTTGTAGCAATAAAAACGAACAAGTAGAGAAACATCTGGAAAGCTCATTAGCAAAAACTAAGGCATGCAAAAATGCATGTTTATATTTTTTAAATCTTTGTGTTGAGCTGATAGGATCTTAATCATGCACACGGGTAAATTAATTGGATGGAGAGGACAGGGCAGGGCGAGGCAAATCAAACACGTACCTTCTTTATGTTTTATTAAACTTAGCGAAAACAAAGGAGGATGAAGTGAAAGTTTGGAAGAATTATTTGGTCATTAGTCATTGATACTTTTAACTTGACACCATGTCATGTCATTGGTTTAGCCTTTAGCGTAACCATTTCCCATTTTGGATTACTCATGAAATTCGCAATGTAAGTAAGTTGTGGCTCACTGCTAAGCTAAGCTAAGCTAATATATTACAGTAATTAACAAAGGCAATTTTATATATGAGGAACCCTCTTCATTTAAAACCAACATATTACATCCCTTATTTTTCAGATGACTCAGAACGAATATTAAGGAGGTGGATAGGTGGAAGGTATATCAGGGTAATCGTGTTAAGTTAATCCTATCGTGTAACATTGCAAATACATTTTATATGAATCGTATCGTATGTTACATGAGCGATGGTTATATTTTTATCTCCTAACCATAACCATAAGAAGTTCTATTTCCTTTTTCTTGTTGGGGTTGACATTTTCCATTTCCTGTTCCTCATACCTCGCCTCTGCCAGGCCCTAGTTTCGGTTATTTCAGAGTTCAGTAATTTATATCGACAATTGGTCAAATTCATTTAAATGTTACAAAACTGATTGCAGCCTTTTGAAACCAAAACATCAGTCAAGCATTTATGGTCTGATATTAATGACTAAACAAAAAATTGACAAAGAAAAACGTTTGACTTTACTTTTGACTTTGACGTGGAATTCAGAATTGTTTGCCATATGCCTTGCCTTCTGCACTGCAATCACTGATTTGACATTTAAAACCATAATTTGAGTACAAATAAAACTGACATGAAGGAAGGCAAAAAAACTAAATAATAGAGCATCATAGACTAATGGCTAGTTGACTTACCTATTAAGGCAATTTGTAATAGAGGAGAAGATGAGCTTTTGTCCAACTTTCTTATTAATCAGTCTTTCACTTTTTTCCTTCTTAAAAAAATCTCCTTTTTAGTCTCTAGTTGTTGTTGGCCGGTCGGTTAAGACCAAATCCGGCTTTCTTTGTCTTTTGGCACGATAGTAGAGGTTGATATAAGGCAAGGCAGGATGACACATACACTCACCACGCAGGAATTTTATAAGTACTAGTACACGCACGCACCTGTTGATTCCCTTTTAGTTTTCTTAGAGTTGAGCTCCTTGATTATTTTCAAAATTGGATGGAATTGATTGAGAAAGACACAAAATGTTGATTAAGTACAAAATTTAATATTTTTTTGAATTTGGGGTAGGTGACAAAAGGGTTGAAGGCAGCCAACGGCAAGAGCCAGGAGAGATGATTCCTACTTGGGCGTGGGGAGGGAAATGAACTGAGTGAGGAAAAAGGCACGGACGACGGACACGGACTGAGCGCCGAGCCGACTAAAACCAACTAAGATTTTTCAGCCCATAAAAGGAATGGAACTTTTAGTTTGAGACACCTCCTCCTATGGGTCCCTAACAAATATTGCTATCCTCCCAACGTTAACTGAAATTAAGTCTTCGCCAATTAATTAGAGACCCTTATATGACCTCCATTGTATAATAATCTTTTTTTGTTTCGATTTATAAAGCTCTATTAAATTTTCTTTCTGTTTCATCTCTACATTCGGTGGCAATTGAAATTTATTCAATATTTGGTTAAATACGGTGGTTTTCACCCAGATAGATGAAAGAGTGAATTTTACTCACATGGTCAAATCAGATATTGACTATAAATCAATAAATAAATTTCCATGTTTTTGCTTCATTATGAAATGTACATTAGCTAAAACGGGTCTCGCTCGGTTTCCTGTTCGGTTCTTACCGCATACACCTTATTTGTCTGGCCTGATTTCGATTTGATTAATAATTTAAAAAAAAACAGTTATGACTTTTAAGCATATGAAATTGAATGAATTAAATTGAGTCAAATTATAAATTTAGTGAAAATCATTATTGAAAGGATATGACTACGAACGAATGTCCATCTGGCCAGTTGCCGGTGTATTGAGAATTCGAAGGTGAATTGAATTGATAAATTGATAAATGATAAAGACTCCAGCTGTGGAGTCATACATGATAGAATTTGTAATGCAAAATGCAATTATTCCGTCCAACCCTATCTCTCTGTTACTCTACTACACATTCTCTTTTCCCAGATCCCAAGGTGTGGTTCTTTTGCCCGTGCTGTACATAAGTTCCAAAGGAACAAGGTGTTTCAGGTTTTCGTTCAAGTAAATAAACTGAACATAAATTAACATGAATGAGACAAACCTATGTTACACTATTCTTTATCATTGTCATGAAATAAACTCCAGATCGTCCTCTGATTGTAAAACCAATACGCATTTGCAAAATGTACAGTACGCCAGAGCATGGAACACCCTTGCACAAAAAGTGTAATCGCAAACACTTTTCGCATTAATTTGACAGACGGACACGACTAAGGCTAGGGCTAGGGCAAAGCTTAAGAGCAAAAAGCAAAAGTACAGCGAGCGGATGGTCGGATTCCCATTTCAAATTCCATGTTGGTGTGGATTTGCATCAACACCATGTAAAATGATGCAATGCAAAGCAATATATGCCAAAAAGACGACCGATCCCCAGTCCAAAGCCAAAGCAAACGTTTAACTCTAACAAGGCAAGGCGGGGAGTATGCAAAAGTATATAAAAACTTTTAGGCTAAAGTCATACATGCTAGCAATGCTATGCCATGAGTCATATTTGTAAACAAATGATCAAATACTTGACATGTAGCACCAATGTACGTACGCTTACGGATTGTACAGTAGAATACATAACACTTTATGACTTTATGTGCCTGTGTGTTAATAGAATAGATTGTAAATTAACTGGAACTAATTCCATCCCCCATCCCTCTCTTTATACATTTAGAACTTCAAGTGTTTAATTTACTCGTTAGCGTAGCTAGCACTAATGATTATGTATGTGTTGACACGTATTGAGAAATTATAAAAACTAGGCATATAGCATAACTAGCCTGAATAAATGTAGTACAAATACACAGGAAATTAGTCATGGAAGGTAGATGAATTTAACTTTATATTTTAGCCGGTCCGGGTTAAATTTTTAAGGTTTTTCTTTAGATTGACATTTTGACAATTTTATTCATCACGTAATTTTGGAGAAACGACGAGTGGCTTTCCTCCTATCTGGGCTCTTTTTCCAAATTGAAATGCTTGAAAAGCTGATTGGACTTTTTTGTACTTGACAACAGCCAAGAGTTGTCCCCTAAAAAAGTGAAAAATTAATTATTTAGTGGATAAAAATGATTTTTTATGAAAAAACTTCGATTTTTTGATGAAAAATCTTAGATTTTAATTTCGAAGCTTACCCTGCTGGATCTGGATATAGTTTGATAGATCCACCTGGGAACACCTTTTCAATATCTTCTTCCGTAGCATTCAACGGAATATTTGAAACTTGTAGTCTAGCAAAGAAAAATCATTAAATATTAGTATGTTAAAATTCTAGGGTTGATAGATTCGAGTCACTTACCGATGAGTAGAGAAATTGTCAGATTTGAGATCAGCGTCATTTGCATCAAGAACTGGGTACTCGGGTTGAGCTTGATTAATATCATTTTCCGGATATCGACTTTCATCCTTCCCTTCTACAAATTCATAATTCATAAATCAAGTGCCAGAATCAAATTAGAATTCATTTTGCACTTACCTTCCTTTGGCCCTTCTGGAAATTTCGGTGGTTTAGCACCCTGAGAAAAAACAAAGAATTACAAATTTTTAGTCAAACTATTTTTTGTATGTCACTTACCTTCCTTGGTTTATAATGCCCAACCGTAAAGAAAATTTTCTGAAAAATTCATCAAAAACTTTTAACACAATTCCTTATTAGTTAAATTTTAATTGCTTTTTCCTTACTTTCTTTAAATAAAGTCGTGGTGGAGGCCATGCCGTACATATTTCTCTTTTCTCTTCTTTTTTTGCTTCAGCCCATTCAGCATCTAGCTTCTTAACTTGATCCATTTCCCCCTTATTGAAATGCTAGTTAAAATAAAACAATTGATCAATTAGGGCATATTAAAGCAAGGAATTTATTTTTTCTACCTCATCTCGAACATTGGTGAAAGCTAAGGCCTTTGTGTACATTCCAGTAGTGGACATATAGCCCTGTCCAAAAATGCAAATAGAAATTAGGGTACTAAATTTTAATTAACTTTGACTGTTGAACTTGAACTCACGATCTTTCTTTGTGCTCCAATTCTATCGGAAGGTAAAATAACTCGACGTGATCTAGGTCCAGGTAGAAATCTCCTTGAAGGAGGAGGTGGTCCAGCTCCAAATACATTTTCAGAACCTTTTCCTTTCTCTTGTTTTTTTGACTTGTCTCTACTTTTCTTTTCTTCCTTTTCCTTTTTCTTCTGTTCTTTCTTTTTTGCTTTCTTTTCTGCTTTTTCTCTTTTCCTTTTCTCCTTTTCAGTTTCAGTTTTTGAAACGGTGCTACTACTTTGCCCTGACTCAGATTGAGTGGTTGATTCATTTTTTAACTCGGGCGGGGGCCGAAATCGGTCCTTGACTATCTCTGTAGTTTTCTGCTTACTTGGCTCTTCTACTACACTTGCATCAGTCGCTGTAGATGATGCCTCCTCATCATCATCAACTTCTTCCCCTTTCTTTCCTTTCTTCTTTTTTATTTTCTTTTTAGCACCAGCTAATTTCACAATGTCTCCCAAACCCATTCTATGGAATCTAGTCTAAATGCCTTGCCAAACAACTAGACCCTTGCGATCACAATACTCAGAAATTTTAGTTAGCCATGTAACTATTGGGTCTGATAAAATAAATTGAAGGATGAACTATTTTTGATTTTATCGTAAACTTTTGCAACAAATTAACAAATTCCTTACGCATGCAAAGGATTAGCCTATAAGGATGCCATGGTACTTTAGAACATTTTTCACGTAAAATCTACCAATATCTGTACATTAATTGGTAGTACTTGAAGGCAATAAATTAATTTCTATCTCGGCTTGGATATGGGCTACCTTGCAACGAGTGCAAATTAATTAAAACTCATTAACACTAGATCTTTCACATCTGATTTTGACTAAATTGTCACAATAGTAATACGGTTGATTTATTAATGTCAAAAAAAAAATCAAGAGTTGAACAAATACTCTGACAAACCACACACAATCGCATCGCACTCCATTTAAGACTACAATAATATATTGTAATCAAAATTACTAAATTATTTAACAGGAACTTTTGATTTAATGATTAAATTTTATTAATTAATGAGAAATTAGAGACGTTAGCAGCGTGCGAGCGTCCTGCGCCTGCAAAAACTAAACAAACGAACGATGATGGTTTTTATAATTCCAACAATTGGAATAACACCCGATACGATACGATACGCTACGCTACGCCTACTTGACACAAGACAATAAATTCCAGTCCTATTTTTTATAGAAAACTACAACAACAATACAAGACGAGTCATTGTCACTGTTACTCAGTCAGTCTCATTAATACCAAAAGAGGCTGCTAGTTGCTTCGCTAATAATTCTTTCTTTTTCGCTAATTTCTTTGACTAAACAACAACAATTAATTAATTAAATTCGATCAATCATTATTATCTGTCAGTCATGCAATACTAGGCGCTTAATCTCTTTGGTTCCCTACCTAACGTAGTAGATATTTTAAAATTTGATTTTATAAGCTAGGCCGTATTTTTACCTTATCACTAGTAATTATTATTCAATCTTATTGCATCGAGTGTTTTATTTTTACCGTACGTACTGTGCGTTTAGTCGTTAACTCTCTAAAATTACTGAGGTAGTTTTAGGCATTTTTTATACTTGCTAAGTTTACTGAAATATCAACTAGGAAAAATTAACCTGCTAGATTTTAGATTCGTTGATCACCTGGTGAATTCATGGGTGAATCAACAGGGCGAAAAAATGGTGAAGGAGAATCTCCTCCACCAGAAACTGATGAAACAGAGGATTCAGTTCCAGTCGTTTCAAGGGAATTAGGGGAACCTCGTTGTGCAAGAAATGTCTGCTGAAGTTGAAATGGATGCTGGGGCTGGGGCTGGAGCTGAAGGGTAGGAGCCCCTGCCCCTGTCGTCATGATGTAAGTTGGGGTGGGACTTCCATTGTTACTACTTCGACGACTATGACCACCAAGGCTTAAAAGACCACCGATTCTCTTAGGGGCGGGTTGAGGAGAAGAAGTCGTTTCCATTTGATTACTTGAGGAAGAACCAGAATCCCAATCGCATTTTCGTTTAACGCCTAAAATTGGAAAATTAAATATGAATATTCGTAGGATCATGATGGTAAAGTTTTTAGTTATTTACCTTGACCAAGTGGGATACTGAGTACACTGGGACGAACAGCAATAGGACTCAAGGAACGACGCGTAGTAAAACTTTTCCTCGTGGGGGATGGGGATGATAATGAAGGTGAAAATCTGGATAGCACCCTTGGGGATACGGCAGGGGAAGAAGACGCAGAAGAACTGCCGGGTGGCATGGATAACCAAAGCGTATCTGAAATGCTAGGGCGTCTCGACCCAATTTCCATTGGATCCTGCAGATAAAATAAAAAACTAGTTAAAATCTAGGAAATTTTTTTTAGAAATGCTAAACTTACAAGTGACAAATCCTCCCAAGACTGAGCCATACTGACTGTGCCCAAAAATTCCTTTTCCCCGGATGCTTCCCAATCTGTAGCATTTTCATGGCGAAGTTGACTCACGCGATTTGGAGCTGGTCCTGGAGATCCCTGAAATTTATAAAAAAAACAATAAAAAATAAATATTTAGATATTAAATTTCTAAATTTTGAATGCTTACAGGACAAAAGCTGGAAGAATATCTCCTAGGCCTAGGATTATTCAACGAAGCCAAATACGAAGTAGTAAATGAAGCCACATCGATATCCATTGAAGTCTCTCGATTAGAATTACTCGAGTTTTCTGTAGCTCCACCACTGCTGCTGCTGTTCCCGCTGCTGCTGTTGGTAGAACTGATCCCAACCATTCCAGACAAATTCCCTTGATCTCCTTGACCTTGACCTTCTTTTGGAATTCCCAATTGATTAATCATCGGGGCTGAAGAAGAGCGCTTCAGGTTCATTCTGTCATTTCAAAATTCAATTCACTTTAGATTATTGACAATAAGGACTCTGTGTAATAAAACTCATTCATTTCAAAATGTTGTTTGCATTTCCATTCAAGTTTGAAGGAAAGAAATTTATTGGATTGTGTAAGGTCATGCTCTAATGCATAAGCATAGCATAGCTACTGACGTCAATCTATGTATTGTGTGCGTCAACGTCAACCAACGTCTCGTTCAGGGAATCCGTGAAACTTTCAGCTTTCTCTCTATTGTAAAGTGCAAGTCCATGCTAACAAGGTAATGTCGTTCGTATTTAACGAAGAAAGCAAAACACATCGGAATCCTCCACTATGTAATATTAGTCAGGTTCCGATGACAGAAAATTATATAAAATATTGTATAACTAGACTAATGATATAGTTCATATTTCACAGGTTTGCAATTTGCTCGTAAGCAAGATGTGCTGTAAATCTGTGAATTTTAGTATTGCACTAAATTATTTGCATTTTTAGTGTGTAATGATGATACAGGGATAAGAGAGAAATGCCGAAGCTTAAACTGGAACTGTACTGGCTTGGCTTTCTCCCATGAGTGAAAGCGGGAGTGAAAGTTTATCACTGCAGATTTGATTTTGATGTACTAGCCCAACAAAAGTAACTTAAAAACGGGAGAAACTTTACGTAACTACTTAAACCCTTTAAATAAAAACGTACAAGATTCATGACCTATCTCAAGGACAAAGATTTTAAGAACTTTTGAAAATAAAATGCAGTTTTGAACCAAAACATGAATTTTAGACAGACACTGAAATTAGGTCGTGTATTGAGTCCATGCAATGTTAGAAAACTTTAAATGTGAATTAATACTTTGAACTATGATTAAAAAAATGTGATACTCACTGACTATCGTCCATGAGGGTTGAGACTGGATGATTAGGAAAAAGCCTTTGTTCTCTTTCTTTACGAATAGTGGTGGCAGAGCCAGGAGGTAACTGAGAGCCGCCTTGGTTTGCTAGGCCTTGATTGTTGTAATTATTATTATTGTTACTACTATTGTTGTTATTATTAGCAGGAGTCGGAGTAGGAATGTCACTCGTGGTCCAATTACTACTACTGCTGAGTCTTCTTCTCATCATTAGCACTGTCGCAGCATTTGGATGATGATGGCCAAGCCCAATGCTTTCACCTGGATTACTTGACCTTCTCTCCAGTGACAATCGACTTCGGCTCACGACGACCCCAGGGGCAGAGTGACTAAGATTTTGGCTGGTGCTGCTGCTGCAATGTGATGAAGGTGGGGTTGACATTGTCATTGCCATTGGCATACTACCCCTTGGGGGAGAACCTGTTGTTGTTGACGACATGGAAGAATCAGTTGTATCCATTCTGCTGCTCTGAATTAAAAGTTAATGCCCAGTTTCAGTTTCAGCTAGTGCCATAGTCATAGTTCTTGAATAGTGTAAATAAAGTGACCATTTTGAGGTCAATCAACCACCCACTCCCACTAAAAGTTCTACATTTCATTCTGCTAATTAAACGTTGCAATTAATTATAACTGTCACACACAGTTACTGTTACAAAAACACTAGGCCTTGCCATATGTCTGTCTACATCAATATTGTCAAATTCCTTGTCTTGTAAAAAAACTTTTATGCCCCTTGGCTCCTTAAATTCAAATTCAAGTATTGCAAAATCGTGTATTATGTATTGTATTACATATTGGAAAGTCAAGTCAGATTCAGATGCACTGTAATGTAGTGTAATGCAATAAACTCAGCTCCAGTAAGAGTTTGATTTGCTTGTAGGATGTTTCAAGGGCTTTGCTGCTGTTGCTGTGAGATTTATTAATAAAGGAATTTCGTCTATTCGCTCTCTTTGTTACTTGGGCGTAAAACTCTACTGCCTTACCTCTTGCCTGAGCTCGGCTCCTCATTCGTAGTTCGTACATTGAAAACTTGAATGAGTTGAGTTGCGAGAGCAAAGCATTGAAAGGATAGGGTTAAAAAAGCAACACCATCGCAAAATATACACACAGAGTAGAGTAGGAGTGAAAAATGCAAAAATAAAAAGTGCAACATCAGCTCAGCTCGGCCTAAGCTTATCAGCTACAGAGTATATGACTTGACTAAATCTACAAACGCTTATGCTTCGTTTTCCTGTTTGAACCAAATAAATATGCTAATTTTTTTACCCACTAGAAATATACTTGATTTAATTTGATTCAAAGTTGACTTACCAAACGGGATGTTCAGAATTGCCACTCTGAGAGAACCATTATCGATGTTAGGACTAATATCTGGCTTTGTTTTTTAATTCAATCAAAGACAGCTAAGGTCACAGGTCAATCTGCTATTTAACAAATTTGTTTCAGAAGTTAAGAATCTATATTCAAGAATACTGGACGAATTAGGTCAGAAATCCGAATTGGGTGAACAAAGGAATCTCAAGTTCAAATGAGGCGCGAAGGATTTTCAGAAATTGAGCTTTCATGCCCCATTTGCTTAAGCTTAGTCAAATCTGGACAAAAAAAATCAAAATTTTGGTCCAAAAATTCATTAAAACGATGCGCATTTCTGCATTGAAGACAAAAGGGGGAACCGAATTCAGAATTTTTGTTATCAAGTAAATTTATTACATATAACATGTAACAATCCATTCGTCCTGTTTCACTACAATCAGAATCATCACAAAATATTGTGTAATTTGAAAACACTACGCAGCACGCAAACATTCATTCTTAATTAATTTACAGTTAATTTTATTCTAGTTTTAATTCGTCAAAAAAAGAGACAATATTGTAGTGTAGTGTACTGTATAGAAAAATTAACTTAATCGCATCTTCTCTGTTAGACTAAAATAACAAATTCATGAACTTTCCTTCTCAATCTAGCGATCAATCCAATTAAATCCAACATTTTTATGAAATTTAATTCAGTAAGAACAGGTAATTTCGCATTTTTAAAATTAAAATATAAAAGTTACGAAATAACATAAACAGAGAATAGAGTTTGTATTTTACAGTCCAAATAAATTTATTGCAATAACATTGCAAACCAAAAAGNAATAACATAAACAGAGAATAGAGTTTGTATTTTACAGTCCAAATAAATTTATTGCAATAACATTGCAAACCAAAAAGGTTTCGTATAATATATCTGATTTTAAAAAAATTAACAAGCCAAGATATTGTAGTAGTTGAATTTGCACAAAAAATGAAACTCAAAAACAAATGAAAAACGCTATCCTTAAAAATTCAATGCTGCTCTCGCATCCTTCGGGTACAAATACAAATTAACCCTGGACATTCTACTTACTTAACAAAAATTTGTTTTGTAGAATCACATTTTTCTCAAGTCCAAAACAAAAACGGATCCATCTGAAGCCGAAGCTCCAACTTTATCCCCTCGTGAATTCCAACAAACTTCAAAAATTCCACCAGTCCCTTTATAACTGTGTACTAATTGCCCACTCTGAAATTAAGAAATCAAAATTAATTAGATTTCGAGTATTTTCAGAGGAAATTTTTCAAAATTTTACCTGAGTAGACCAAATATGAACACATTTATCAAAACTCCCAGAGGCCAAAAGGAGTCCATCAGGTGAGAATGCAACAGAATACACAGGTTCAGTGTGTTTGGTCAATTTATGAATACAAACTCCACGCTCAACATCCCAAAGACGAACCGTGGAATCAAATGAAGCACTTGCAAGAATTAAATTCATGTTTGGATTTGCAGTCCCAGGCCCTGTCGGTGACCATTTGATTGTATAGATTTCTTTTGAATGGGCTTGAAGATCGTGGACACAAGTGTCTTGGCTCATAGACCAAATCTAATCAAATTAAAAAACCTTTAGTATACTTTTAGAGTTTAATTTTTAATTTTGTACCTTAAGAGTCATATCGTCTGAACATGAGGCTAGAAGTTTCCCTTGTGGGTCCCATTTGATAGCATTGACCTCGTTCTATGAATCAAAAGAAAATTAATAGTTGCAAAATGCCCTAATTTTAAGTTTAGTTCTAAATTTTTACAAACCGTATGCCCTTGGAAAGATTTGACAGGTTTATCAGCTCCCAATCTGCATACATGAATGCACTGATCAGTAGAGCAGGACGCAAATGAATTGTTGGATTGCCAATCAACGTCAAGAGCAGGGGCTGAGTGAAATGCAAATTGTTGTGTGCATTGTCCAGACCTGGAATAACAATGTTTTAGCAAAATTAAAATTAATGGTTAAACTCTACATATTTTACTTCAAACTGAACACCACACAAAAACAAAGTTTTTTACTCAAAATACTCAAAAATAAATAGGTCCAGGTCCATGCTGAACAACTGCATCCTGGTCTAATCAATTGACTTACGCAGCATCCCAAATGATAGTAGTTTTATCAACTCCAGCAGATAGTATGTAATTTCCTCGTTTATTCCACTTGAGGGCAAATATGGGTCCTTTGTGTTGACCCAGAGTTGAAACAAGTCTTCCTTCAGTGTTCCAAATTCTAGCATAACCATCATAAGACCCTGTTGCAAGAAGACCACCATCACAATTCCAATCCAAAGACGTCACGTCCTTATTTGATGGAACCTTGAATTGTCTTAGAATTAGTAACAAATTCATCTTGTTTTAATACATTGAGTTTCAACATACCTCAGTCCCTCCTTTCTGAATACAATGACGAAGAACGAGTTGATTTTGTGAAGTCGACGTGTTATTTGTCTCCATGTTCCAAATACGAGCCGTGGAGTCACCAGACCTAAATATTACGAAAGGTCAAAGTTAAGCATATCTCCAAAAAAAGGCAAAATTTAATGAGGTCAGGGTCAAGTCAAGTTACCCAGATGCAAGTAAATCCGTTGTAGGATTCCAAGCGCAAATAAAAACTTCGGACTCATGTCCCCTCAGAACAGTAGCTTTGCTGGCTGGAATTTCAATATTGGGTTCTAATTCAGACCCACCTCCTGCATTTTCTCCTGTGGCTGTAAACGAATAGATCAAATGATATTCTAAAGATTTACTAATTAAAAATTACAAGCAATCTCACAAGAATGTTTGGTTCCATCCTCTGTGTTATTATTTTCTGTTGGTTCGGATTTAATAATTTTTTGTGCTTGTTGCTGCCTCGTCGCAATTACATCTGGCATGACAGCATCGATGAGTGACAAAGATTCGATCATTCGTTCTGTCCCATCATCCCCAATGGAAATCTCTGCTTCAGTGTTACTGAAGTCCTTTCTGAATAATACTAAGCAAAGCAGCAGGGGGTACAAGGGCTCCATTGATATTTGATTGAGAAATATGGGATTCAATTCCAAACGTGTAGGCCGAATGCTGGAACCCTGTGTGGGGATGAATCAGAAAAATTAAAACTACTGCACAAGTTAATCCGGTTAAAAAAATCGGCCTGAATTCATGATTCTTGTGTGTAACGCTTTAACCCTTAATTAGTACATACAATAATTAATTAACAAAATTGTAAGATACTTACCAGACTCTTGAAGATAACGGTATACTAAAAAATTAACTTCATCGCTTGAGAAACTCATTTTCAAGCCTGCTGCAGGTTAAAATTGAAAATTCCAATCCGGAAAATTCCAGTTTTTTGATTTGGCGTGCCAGTGAGCTGCCAAAGTCAAATGAGTCCACTGCACTGATCCACGTAATTAAGCCAAACCGTGTGTCTTCCCTGGAGGTCCTAACAACTCAGACAAATTTTGATAAAATTTAAAAGAACAATTTTATTCCTGATGTGTTCACAAGGAACGCAGAGTTTGGACTGGATTTTAAGATTAGTGAAACACCCGAACGCCGAGCCGAATTGAAGGCTGACAGTGTGGCATGGGCTCCGGAATTTATCGAAAACTACTGTAGGGTGTACCAATTTATTGAGGGGAAAAGTTAAGACGCCTGCACAGTTTTAAAATAATTCAATTTTAAACTATAAATTAAAACAGCTAAATTGGTCTCTAGTCAGTGAGGTCGATTCCTGTATGCTTCGGTATGTCTTTAATTTCCGATGAACATTTACTGTGGTCTCAGTCTTGGACATTATGACCAAAACCAGGAGATGATGTGTAGCGTTAGTGCATAACGTAGAATAAATTTAAGAATTAACTAGTTAAAGTTTAAACCCATTAAAAATCTTCGAACAATAAATTCTCATTCTACTTGATGCTTGGTGCGGTTACAAAATAATTGCAATCGCCATCACATACTTGTAATTTTGTAATAACAATTTTGTCGACAAATACACATAGTCATGAATTCCTATAAATCTTATGAAAGTTACTTTAGATTTAAGATTGTGTAGGTTGGTATAGCTTACATCTAATTTCTGAAGCAGTGTTCGACACGAACGAATGGACAAGATTTTTCCAAACTACGACAAACAATGTAATAATAGGAAGACATGGATTTTTAATAATAGGCAGAGAAGCTCGAGAGTATGGATAGGGAAGAAAATATGAAATCGAAAAATGAAAGTAGGAAAAAGTATTTAAATTAAAAAAGAAATATCGTAAACATTCCTTGCTAGTTGCTACAATCTTGGTCAATTGAAATATTCTTTCATATTTTATTCTGCACTCCAGTAGTCTGCATTATGCAATGCATATAGTTGTACTCATGTTGAGTCATCCATGCCACGGTTACACTACACACTCACATAGCCAGAATTCGTCGAAAGTCGAACAGTCCAAGTCCCAACTCCCAAGTTCTGTAGGAAAT
>WJEZ01002189.1:0-14295 GCA_009869925.1 Thalassaphorura encarpata | reverse complement strand
GGAAGGATTTCAAAAATGGCCAAGTATGATGTTGAGAAGAGATTCAAAATGAAGGAAATGATTAAACATTCTAAAGAGGGCAATAAACCCAGTGGTGCAAAGGAATTGACCAAAACGAAGCACAAGAAAATTGGAAATGATAAATTCAGTAAGAAGGAGGAAGTGACAAAGCATTCGAAGGTTAAATTGGGCAAGAAGATCAAGACAGGCAGTGATGGAACACATCTGGCAAGGAAAGAGAAAGACATCACTACTCAACTTTCCAAGCAAAAGAAGAGAAAAAAGAATAAACCTAATACGACTGAATGATTTTTGTTTTCAATATGAATCAGGTATTTCAAATGTTTTTTTAAATTATTCCAATAGGTTCTATTTGTTTAAATTTGTTTTCGGATTCTTAAAAGTTAACTTTGATTTCGAGATCTAAGCTTTAGCTAACGGTATTTTATCATAAAGACAAGTTTAACTAACATTCTTCATTGCTTTCTAAAAGTGGCTTAATACTTACAAGCAATAAACAGTTCATTAAATTAGGTATCATTGATGTTTTCAGTTTATTTTAAGCAACATCAAATGGTATAAATAGAACAATGTACAAAGATATAGATCTATTTTGCTCTAAAGTGTAATTGTATTATGAATAAAAGTTAAAAGGGTTAAATTAAAATGACATAATACGTACTACTCTTAACTTTGGATTATCTGTCCTGATTGAGTGGCTTAAATCGAGAGAACTTCGTCTGGATAGATTAGAGGTGCTGCTAGTCTGAGTTGATTCAGAAACAGATAGGCTTTCCTCAGAGCAACTCACTTCATCACTCAATGGACGTCCCATGGTTTCTGCCATTAATAGACTTACCTAAATTCATCATGTGTTTGATAAGGTGAAAACCGAAGTCAAATAAGTTAAATTGATTGATTAATAGACTGACCAGGGCTGAAATTATTGCGATTATACCAAAGACAAGGTAAGGCAAAAAAACCCATTCTACAAGAACAAAAATTATGTCAAAATATTGTAAGTATTTTTGCAATGGTGTTTATTAGACGTACTACTTCCCAAGTATGCTAATTGTGGAGCAACGACCCCTCCTAAACTAGCGGAAGCCCCTGCAAGGCCTAGATAGATAAAATAGTTAATAGCCTTTTTTATTCGGTTTGTCAGGGTTAACTGTTAATCTTAAGGGGTTACCTGATCCCATTGCTCGCACTGGAGTCGGGTACGCTACATGAAAGAAGTAAAATAATAATTTTATTTACAAGTTATGAAGTAAATGTAATTTTAAGTATCTATTAGCTTACTTTCTCCAACTAATGTTCTCGCGCACGATCTTCCCCCAGCTACAAATAGTTTTCCAAGAATACATAAAGATACAATTACTATTAAGGGAACTTGAATTGTCGACTGGAGTATAGCTAATGCGACCAAGAACAATGCACTNTTCCAAGAATACATAAAGATACAATTACTATTAAGGGAACTTGAATTGTCGACTGGAGTATAGCTAATGCGACCAAGAACAATGCACTGGATATCATATACAAGGCTAATGACGTTCTTCGTCCTAATCTGAAACATAAAATTTTAGTATCAGTGAATAAAAAAAAGTACAATAAATCCAAAATTTCATAGCTTTACCTATTACTGATTAACAACGCCGACTTAAACCCAAAAGAGTCACTTAGACCCATCCATCCAAGAATCGCATATATATTCGAATTCATATTCTTTATATTGAACGATATACCATAATAAGTTACGCCCGTACAGAACATAATAATTATTTGGTATATAGTTGGAAACCGAAGGTTTCGATTTCGGAAAAGCTCCAAATAACCGAATCGCTTCACCGTATTCTCATTATTCTCGCTTAGCATGATTTTTCCTAATGAGTCAATGTCCACCGGCTCTTTTCCATTGATTTTAGCGATGTAAGAAAAGACCAAATGAGCGTCTTTTAGTCGACGATTTCTTAGAAGGAATCTTGGACTCTCTGGGATAAACCTGAAGCTCCAAATTAGGTTAATAGGTTTCTGTATCTTTTAAAAACCATTATTTCTACTTGGAAATTCTACTTACGGGAAGACAATGAACACAAGTGCAAGTGGAATTGTTGTTGCAAATACCAAATATCTCCAAGGTCGAATGAAATATGCAATCAAAGCCAAAATCATAACACCTTCTCCCCAAGGCCCAACACTTCCGCATAGTTGGCGCCATCTCGGACTCTGGAACTCCATTGTGTAAATCGCAGAAACTCCAAGATAGCCTACAGAAATGAGCAGGTGGTCAGTTCAGTAATTACAATTTACGATACATGATACTATTGTACTTAAGAAATCGAACCTGATAAGCCAACACCACAGATAAACTTGGCAATACCATAAATGTAGGGGCTGGTCGATATTGCCGAAACACTCTAGACAGATAAAATTTTTGGTCAAGTTCTTCAGAGTTAACTATAAAAATTATAAACCTGTTCGGACAATAATCAAGAACAATTACCTGTCCCAAAATCATAAAAATTATCATCGCCAAGAAAGTGTATCTTCTTCCATACCTGGAGAATTAAATAGAAATTAGCTTAAATACATGGATTCCTGTGATCTTTCCTTACCAGTCCGATAGTTGACACACCACAACAGTCCCAACCTAATAATTTTTAACGATATTCGGTTGATTAAAAATAAATAAAGGTGCATTTATTTGACCTACTTACGAACATTCCTAACATTTGAAGGCTAGATATAAAATCCCCGACCCATTCCGAGCCACATATTAATTGCCACTGGAGAAGAAAGTAATTTCGATACATTGAAATTATATATTGCTTTGAGCTAAAAATACTTCGATAATTTTACACTCACCTCAACAACAAAAGATGTTGCAGCACTAGACGAGATAACTGAGAGTGATCCGTCGCATCCACACGCGAGAGTAGCATTAATAGTTTCATTGTTGCAAACCCATTCTACTGGTGATCCAGCTGCAAAAAATTAAATTGATGTGTTCAATACAAACATGAGTCATAAGCATGTACAAGAAACACGAACCTATAAAAAGAGGCAGAAATGCTAAAAAGGCTGCTGGGATTTCAAAATACAATAAAACCGTCAAAATGAAAACTTGGAATCTCCCAAATCCACCAATATTTTCAAAAACTTCTTCTATATTCACTGGACGTTTAATTGCCATTATGATTCGCGAACTAATGGATGTTAGTGAATGCGTCAATAAGTGGATGCACTATACGTTTTAAGTAATGAATTTACTTAGAGTTATTTGTCCATTTAACCTGGGCACTGTCGAAGATTTAATGAATTATTTGGAGCTTGGGTACAAAAGATTTTATACGTTGTTTTTACTTTCGACAAATTGAAAATGACACGCACAACTCATTCCACAAAAGTCGTTATGATTGAACTGAAAGTCAAATTTTCCAACATTCATTTGATTTGAATTCCCCATAATTCTAGTATTTTCATGTTCCTAGTAATAGTACGAGGAAAATACGTAATGACTTGTTCTTCGAAAGCGTTAAGCTTGGAATAGTCGATTACACTACACGCATTTTCTTCTTTCCCCCTGAACGGATATTGACAAACAATACGTAATCTCTGGTTTCAGGTATAACTCGTTTCCTGGTCGCACTACCGTCAAAACTTTGAGAAAAATTTGTATAATGAGGTGTCCTTTATTCAACCCCATGCGCACATCGTTATTAACAGTTTAATTAACCACAAATCTTCGTTCAAAGCCATTTTTAACCATTAGTCACTTCACTTTATGTGCGTGAACTTGAGAATTCACTATTCTTAGACAAAAATTGACGCACTTTCTTAATCCAATATCAATAAGCCGTGAATTGATTAATTTTATGAATTCATCGAATTTTTCTGAGTGTTCTGTTGGAAGTTAGTATGTGGCGTAGATTTTATTAGTTGAATCTGAATCTATAATTAGATGCACCAAGTACCCCTAATAAGTTAATGATGTCTGATCCACAACTGAAATCATGTGTATTGTCGTCATCTTCCTTCCGCCCGTGGCATTCGGAAGGAGAAGAACATGACATATTGCGTGTCCCTGGCCTTAGAGAATTCTTTTGTCAATTAAAAAGAACTCATGAGAAATTAATGTTCAAATTATACTCCACGCTGTGCTTTGACTATTCGAAATTTGACATTCAAGGTTAATGATGTGTATTTAGTACACATTTTTATGGTTTAGAAACGAGCAGGTACTAAAAACCCGTACACAATAAAAATGACACGGCCAATGAAGCACATGAACACATGGAATACCCATTCATAAAGATTGCACTATTTGTACCACATAACAATACTAGATGTGATGATGGAGACATTTTTCCACATAACCCAATCAGAATGAAGTAAAACAACAGAGTAAGTTTAATGTCCGATGTGTGGTCATTACCTTCCTTGATCAGACCTCTCTCCGGTCATTGGGCATTGTTTACAGATTTTTATGTGTTTGATTGGATTAAACATCCGGATTAAAGTTTAAGTAGGAATTCATAACCAACATGTTCGAGATTTGACGATTTGAGACCTTGCCTTGCATAGGGCATTAAGCTACTGTACTAGTAAGAGATCTTGTACTTTGGATGACGCGGATTGATTTAATGTATTTTTTGCAATACGCAATAAAAGCTGATGGAAAAGCCTAGGGTTAATTTGATACAGTCGGCTCTGCACATGTTATTTTTGCTATCGAAATTGCATAATTCTGTATCTCAAAATTAAGACTCAAGTTCAACTCATGATTAACGACATGCGTTGATAATTTTTGCAAATAAAATCATTTATTTGTATAAAATTTTTGGACTTGCTTCGCAGTAAAAGTTTGGGATGACGCAAATAGAATATCGCACTAATAATTCTGAATCTTTATTAAATCGTCCACTTAGTAGGACTTGATGTGAGAATTTATGGAAATTTTAACCAGGGTCCGGTCCTTGGACTTGATGTATGAACGTAATGGAAATTCCCGGACTCAACAAATTTTGAAGTGACATGATGTATGATATAGAGTAGGAAATTCACAACCGTATTTGATTATTGAACCACCGATTCCAAAGGTTGTAAACAATCAAAATACAATTTGCTTATGGTGTGGTACAAATGCACTTTCGGTAATCTTAAAATACAAATTACTTTGCTCACGCTATGCGTGTGTCAGCTGGAATATCCCCAAATTCCCACGCCAGATTCTCCAGTCAATTGACTATGATACCTCATGGTGTAATTATAATTAATGAAAAGTAATAGACTGGACACCTTCGACAAGATCAAAGTTTAAAAATATATTTTAATCAGCGAACAGTAATAAATAACCGTAACAACATAGTATGTACACCGAATTATTTAAACACAAGTGTAATTTATAATTTCATAAGGAAATCTCGGAATTGATATTCGGGCAATTGTACGTTTAGAACATTCAGCTAGTGCTCTCCAGTCGGACATTGAAATTTCCCAATTCTGCAATAATTAAAAACAGTCAGAATTATCATATCTTGTAATGTTAACTGTAGGTCAGAAAAATTTAATTTTAAACATTTTGCAATGATTAGTTTGTATTTTTTATGCAAAATTTACTTACAGTTTTGTTTAGCCTTCAGGAGTAGGTCTGCAGCGTCCAGCCTCGCATCCGTACTTATCTGGACAATCGTGCCAGCTATAACATTTTCCGGGAAAATGTCTTGCTGCCTCAGTGTAGGCCAACACGAAGATGACCAAAATATAAAACACAAGAACTTCCGTTCGCATTTTGAATTTAAATGATTATGAGTGCCTTGAACGAAAAAATTGGAGATGAAGTCTGAGTGGTAGCTGAGAACGTTTTGTGCCAATTGCGTCTGAAGTTGCGAATTTATGTCAACTCCTTTGGAATGAGTCAATAGTCTGAATGGATGAGTGACATAGGTCACTTTAGTCGGGTCACCTTTGAGCAAAATTTTGCTACGCATAACAGAATCACATGTAAGCCATGGAATATTCTGGTTCAAGTTTATCCCAATGTAGAGTAGATCACTGGGCAATTAAATGTCAAATGAGTGAATCAGGATTGCGCAATTGAGGGCAAGAGATGAGAAATGTGCTATTTATTAATGATTGGACAATTTGACATTCATCCTACTAAAGTGCTAGTGAGTTCATGCATGAGTGCTCATCTTTAATTACAGCTCGGGTCCAGATAAATCTGACTTTTGACATAATTAAGTGCATAAAAAACTTATCATCTGAGTCATTCAAATTTGTTCAATTCCTAAGAATTAGCCGTGTAGAATCATCGTTAAGATTAAGTTTTATGCGAATTTCATGTCAGACTGGAATGCAAAGTAAATGAATTATCAAAAAGAATCCTGTTTACAGTTAAGAAATTTTACTCGATTTGTCAACTAATTTAAGCAACTACACTATTAAGTACTTGATTGATCACGCGAGACGTAGATTAATTCGAAGGGCAAAGTCAATTTAAGTAAATATTGATTGGTCGCTAGTGAACAAATCTGGTCTAAACTGAGAGATGTGAGTTCATGTGAATGTTAAGCTAGCCCTATCTATATATGTAATGTGGTAGTTGTTATAAAGCGTTGGTTTGACTGACCTGACCTGAATGTAAATTAAATGTGATATGACATCTGTCATTTCACATTTTAGGATCTGGACATGATCCGTCTAATCCCTCAATAGGATACTTAAGTGAAGACATAAATAAATTTTCTCTCTTAATATTACTTCACAAGTTCAAACAAAATGTTCCTTTGAAAAGCAGCTGCAAAAATCGACGAATCAAGATTTCAAAGCAAATCATATAAGAATCGAGGGGAAATGCATTTTATAAAGAGGTTACCCGTCAAAACTTTCCTGAAGAATTCACTGAGCAATCGGTTAAGATTGCACCTGACAATCATTATCAATTCGATAATGCATTTACAAGTACCCAAGATTATGAGCTGGGCAATTTAAATGAAATCTTATTCATCTTTCATGAGGTATAAAAATAGTATGCATGTCAAGACCACGGATGAAAGTGACGAGCTGACGTATATTACAAGGCCCTATTCTATGTCGATGCTGAAATTCAGGAAGGAAGTGAAAGCGTTAAGGGAGGAGCCCTTCTTGTTTACCTCCACACACAATACGTAAACAGAAATCACCTATGTACATATGGTCTAAATATAATGGTGGACTTGACACAATTTCTACTTTCGAGTATTGGCCGGTTCTAACGCCCACTTTTATGTAAAGTACATGGAGCGTCCCATGTATATAAATACACTGATAAATGCCTTTTGTCATCAGTTCATTCTGCAAGTAGAACGAGACGATATCACTCGCCAGCCAGTACTTTTCTAAATATTAGCAATCATGTCAAAATCGGTGGGTTCACACAGCTTGACAAAAATTTAAATTTCTGTAGCCATTTAGTAAAAACAAATATTTTTTTCTAATTCGTAGATAGCAACAATTCTTTGCCTCTTGGTTACCGGCACTTTGGCTTCCGGATACGGACAATCGTACTCAGGACCCGTGACTGCTGCAGCTTCTTATCAGGCATCGTCTCCGTCTTACCAGTCATCAAGTTATCAGCAATCTTCTCCATCTTACCAATCCAGTCCAAGCTATTCTCCATCTTACCAGTCTTCCTCAAGCTATCAGCAATCATCTCCAGCTTACCAATCCAGTCCAAGTTATTCCCCATCATATCAATCCTCTCCAAGTTATACACCATCTTACCAATCTTCTTCACCCGCCTATTCTACGTCCAGTTATTCCCCATCTTATCAATCTTCACCGAGCTATTCTACATCAAGTTATTCCCCATCGTATCAATCTTCTCCTAGCTATTCTCCATCTTATCAGTCTACTTCATCGTATTCCCCATCTTACCAATCCTCTTCTTCTTATTCACCATCTTATCAATCGTCTTACAAGCCTGTTTCTTCGTCCTATGTGCAATCATCTCCTAGCTATCAGTCTGCCCCAGCCTACAAAGTAGTTAGCTCAACAGCTTACCAGCAATCATCCCCATCATATTCACCTTCGTCATATTCAGCCCCTAGCAGCTATGGAAGTGTTTCAGCAGCTCCAGTCCAGACTTACACCGTTTCATCTCCCACCTATGTACAATCGTCTCCAGCGCAGAGCAGCTACGGAGTTTCAGCAGCCCCAGCCAGCTATGGTCAATCTACACGAGTTGTGAGCTACAGTCCTAGCTACAGTCAATCTTCTCCAGTTCAGAGTTATGGACAATCGTCACCAACTTACGGTCACACCAGAGTTGTCAGTTACAGTCAATCTGCCCCAACTCAAAGCTATGGATCTTCATCCTCATATGCCTCATCCTACAATAATTTTGTTCCCATCACAAGCTTTAGTCAAAACATTCTAGGAAGTCTGTCCAATAATGTTCAGTAAGTTTACAAACGAAAACATACTTTCAATTCACTTTCCTAAATCTAACATATTTTTTCTTTATCCATAGGTTCACGACTGGGAATGGAATTCGTCAACAAGAATCGACGAATGTCAAGGGAGGGTACGGAGGTTATGGACAAAGTATTGTCAAAACTGGTTCTTATTCCTACACGTCACCTGAAGGTGTTCCAATTTCCTTGACTTGGGTGGCTGATGAGAATGGATTCCGTCCACAAGGAGCTCATCTTCCTACTCCACCTCCAGTTCCAGCTGGGATTCCATCATATGGCGGTTCATCATACGGCGGGTCATCATACGGCGGGTCATCATACGCCGGGTCATCCTATCAGCAGTCAGCCCCTGCTTCAGCGTATTAAGTGCTTAAATATAATTATTTTCTATACATGACATATCTTATTTTTGTACCAACTAAACAAATGTTATTTTTATATGTTAATTGTTTGTATTCGATGAAGTTTTAATAAATATGACATTACAATCTATGGATTTCAAGTAAAAACCCAGTTAAGACGTATGAGCTTAATGATTTTATGCCAGTTTACAAGCTTGAGAAAATCCTCTGCTTGAGGTAAATTGCGAGATCAAAAGTGGAAATGACAGACCATACGACATGACAGTAGCATGACCGAAAGTTTCTTACTTATCAATTATTGTAATGTCTATTTGTAAAGCAGAAAGACATAAAAGAACTTATTTAAACATTATAAAATATTTAAATTTTTGTACAAGAGTCCATGATTTGGAGGTGACATGCAATGCAAGGCAGATTCAATAAAACTAATGGGACTTAAAAAACTAACGTAAGTGGTATACAAATAGTTTGCTTCGTTTGAGTACAAATTAATAATTATTGCAGCTCATTAATTGTCAACAAAATTAGACCAATAGTCTCTGAATTAACAAGAGTTTTAATAGAGTTATTAATCTAATGACGCACACACCACAGATACACGTACGAAATAAGATAATAGCTTTTTTTTATGCAACCAAGTCTGCCAACACCTCACGAGTTGAGTGAAAGATGCCAGATTAAATCGTAATTAAATGAGTTTTCTTACATTTATCACACTTGCAAAAAATAGAGACAAACTTTGGAGAATCTTTACTCTGAGCTGAAAAAATCTCCAAAAGTAAAGAAGCGTCGGGAAAATTTTATCACCTCCTATAATGAGTAGTGAGGATATGGATGTATCTGTTTTTTAATGTCATTATGGATTACATGAATTTCTGGTGTTTTGATGCCAAACTAGCTGCCCTATTTATTTACAGACGACAACGGAAAAGACTACTTGAGTGTACTGAATAGGAGTTGAAGGTACAACTTCATTGAAAGGCGAAGGTCAGTTTGTAGTAACCACTTTCTCTGGCGAACCCATAAATAAACCGAAAGCGAGTAGTGAAGTTTTGGATCCAATTCGTTAATCCTTCGATGGAACCAAGAAATTTCTCTGACAAGGTCACCAGGAAAGGTATAAATTCCTCCTTAAGTTTTTGGCCATGATCATTCTTGCTCAAGAACTCGAGGCGACCAGTGACGATATTTCATCAATAAACCTTACATTTGCTAAAAGCAAAATGAAGCCCGTAAGTACTCATTTCCCATTGGGTATAAAATATACCCCTGGGTGAAAGGCCATTTTAGTAATCTAAATATGTAAAATAACATTAGTCTATAATGATGATATTCGTTTGTTGAATGGAAAATTATATTTTACAGATTATTCTGTTGCTGACTCTGACCGTGGGGATTAATGCAAATTATGCAACTTCTTACAATGCCCCGCAATCCAGCTATTCACCCCCAGCTCAGTCTTATGGTCAGCAATATTATAGTCCGCCAGCTCAGTCTTATGGACAATCCTATAGTCCCCCAGCTCAGTCTTATGGACAATCCTATAGTCCGCCAGCTCAGTCATATGGACAACAATTATATAGACCATCACCTCAATCTTATGGTCAGTCTTACAGCTCACCAGCCCAATCCTATGGACAACAACAATCGTACGGATATGGTCAAGCCCCATCCTACGGACAACAATCATATAATCAACCCGCCTATGGCCCAGCACCACCACCACAAAACATACGAGTTTCTTTTAATTCTGGATATGGACATGGATATGGATACTCGGCTCCACAAAACTATGCTTCAGCCTCAGCAAGTGCTTACAGAAAGTGAACAACATGATTTCAATTATAATTTACATAGTTCCAACCCAATGATTTTTGTGTCACTTGTTAGATGTGTTAGGACTAAATGTCTGGTGGTTTGTGCTATAAATAACCCTTTTATTCTTAAAACACTATTTAATTCAAATATCAATACGGATAACCACACCACATTAAAACGTTGTACGTACCACTGTATTGTAATTGTAGTTAAAAACATTGTAAAAACATATGCCACTAATTAACTCTGCAGTTCCTTGTCGAATTTCTTCAAAGCCCCCCTGAAATAAAATGAAAGATAAAATTTTGAAAATAAAATTGCACCATATTAAGGTACTAGATGAAAAATTGATTGTTTTACCTGAGTTTATAGTTTGTACCACTCCCTTGTTTTGCTTCTGAAAGTTCAATTTGTTCAGTCAATAACGGAATAACATTGTCCTGCAAGATATTTTCTAATTTGACTCCGCTGATGAATACTTGAGGCCAAAGTGGAAAATAATTCAAAGAATCTTTCACTTCTAAAGGCAAAGTGTTTCTTCATCGTAGATTCAAGTGATGCAAGTAGGACTGGCTTGAGGTATGAGTAAGATTCTCTTCCAAGAACAGAAGCCCAAGTTACAGAAATTACGTTCCGGCATCGATGTGATAGTTCAGTTCTTTCAACCAGTAGTTCCAATACAGATCCTAATAGGTAGACTACACAAGTTAACATTCTTCTTCCTAAAAATCCAACTAAGACCAGAAGAAATCTCCTGGCTATTTGATCATCTTTTCCCAGGGTGACCATGCTATTGGAAATTTCTTGTATTACTTGACCTCTCTGAGATCCATTGAGTTGTTCACACTGTTGGAGGATTCGCTGGATATAAATAAGGTTCAAAAGTGTCCATTAGATTGCATGTAAGCCTTATTAAATTGAAAAAACTCACCAGCCCAGGATTAGAATCATCCAATTCTTCGCCTTTTGTAAAGCCCAAAATAGCAAATCGAATTAGGTCTCCCATTTTGCGTTTCAGGAAAGGATCTTGCAGCCAGGGTTGGTGTGAAATCATCGTAGTAAACATCTAATCAAGGAAAAGTCCAAAATTTGAAATTTTTGATTAACAAATAAATGTTTGAGACGAATGTGCTAAGCTTACATCTGGCAGGATTCCTCCCACTGCTACCAGTAAACTATCGGGTAGTTTTTCCCAAGGAGGTTTTCCCACAAAATTTGGGCAGCACAGTTCAAGAACTTGATGGACAAAGCTTGCCTGATTATTTTTTTGATAAATCATAGGGAAGGGTAACTTTCGGAAAAGAATCTGAACTGCTTTCACGATTGTAGGAGCATTGGATGTTTCGCTGCTGAACGATTTCATTTTAGTCGATTTCACGGCGTCTAGCACGGGCACGAGTGTTGTGTGAAGTAAAGCTGGCGTCCAAGATGAATCAGGTTCACAAACAATTAAGCAAAATCTCTCAAGAACTTTATCCGGGTCGTTCGATTCATCTAAAAGTATTTCTTGTGGAACACCGAGAACTCGAGATGTCAATGAAACAGGAATATTTCTGCCGTAAGTCATGAGTCGAATCCAAGCTTGGATTAGTTGATGATCACTGATTAATGAATACATGTCCAACGTGAAGGCAGATCTCATAATCCTTTCAATGTAAATTTCACTCACAATAGGGGAAGTATTTGTATTCAAAGCAAAGGTTCCAAACATACTACCTACTCCAGTAGAATTTTTCTTAGAGCTTTGTAAAATGGTCAAGTCCACCGCTAAATCTGCCATAGGTTGGACATCAAACTCAGGATTTCGATTCTGACTTGAAATAACTGTTTGCTTTAAGAATTGTTCAGTCTTTTCTTGGATAATTTGAGCAGCTGTTTCTTTATCATATGTCGGAAGCTTTCGTACGTCCATGATCCAAACTCCCAATAGATTATGCAGAACACGAAGGGTTCGATTTACATAATTGGGTCCGCATGTTGAAAGCCACATTGTCAAATTCAGACTTATTAACTCAGCTTGTCCCAAGCTTAGATCACCATTAAATTTGGGAATATTGTCAAGAAAATCTATGTAGATCATTATGAGTTCCTTGTGTGTTGCAGTTCTTCCGGAAACGCTCATTCCCATAATTTCATTTACGGTTCTCATAACTTGTGAAGAAACGTTCGATACATTAATCCCTTTTTGAAGTAGGAGTAGTAGCATAGTGCATCGGGCTTTGAGTTTTAACGTGGCCAAAGAGTCCTTGCCGAAGTTCAAGGTTTCCTGTAACCTCTCACACTAAAGTATAAAAAGTGGAAATTAATAAAACACTCAGGAACCCAAAAATAATGTGACAAATAAATTACCATTGATTCTGTATCCCCTGTGACAAATATCAGCGACAAGTACAATGTTGCAATTCGAGTCAATCCATTTTCACTATAACTTTCAACTATTTTTTGTGAGAGTCTATTGCAGATATTTGATTTCAGCTTTCGCCAATCCTTCAAATTGCATAGCTTAACGTGTGCAGATAAAAGTCGTAAAAAGTTAAAGAACGGGTCACTGCTTAAAACGTCGTCACCATTCTTGTCCAAAGAAGTTGAGGTGGATTCATGCTCTGAACTCACAATGACTGAAATTAATTCCAACCATTTCGAGGCGGATGAGTACGGCTCCATACTTTTAGCTACAAGGAAAATATTATCGTCTCGTTAAAATGCAGAAGTTAATAGATGAAAATGACTTCCTTACCATCAAATCCTTTGTCAATTTTTGGCACCCACAGACTTCCATAATGTAAGCAAAACTTCCAAATCGAATCCCCAATAAGGCAGCAGTCGGAGGACTAATTCGGTTACTTCTAATATTTTTCCTCCATGTTGAATACATTCTTTTAACACTTGATTTACGTAAATATAACAGGAAGTGATAGTCTCTGATTGGTCCTTTTGATTACATATTGGAATGTAGACACCATTTATTCCATAGTCATATAGAGTAGCCAAATTAGAAACTATCCATAAATGGAAAGTTGGGTCTAATTGAGTGTCCAACCTGGTTAAAGATGACGTTACCAAGTCCCAAAAATCTTTCTAGAAAAACAAGTAAAAGTTTCTGCTGAATTAGACTATAAAATTCAATCAAGTAAAATGCAAGTACCTACCCCATTGGGCTTCATTTGCTCAACGATGATTCTTATCATAGCCCATAGTTCTTTGATGCAATAGCAATTGAAGGGGTTTTTCTGCAAGAGATTTCCTTCTCTACTTCCATACTTAATGTGAGTTAAGAAGATTAGGTCATCAAACACCCAACTCAGGACAGGTATACTTAGTTCAAAAATGATGATGAGAAACCAACGCAGTTCAATTTGAAGGTGAAACAGATGATATTCCGCCGATGAGCACTACAAAAAATATAAATAATAATAAGAATCCAAAAGGAAGCCAAAAATCCTAAATTTAAACCAACCTCATTTCCGTCCTTGGAACCACAATGATGTTGAAGAGATGATGTCCAAGATCTTGTCCTTTCTAATGATTTTCTTAACCCACCAAATAATTCATTTGCATCAGGTGGAGTTAAATGTACATGATTTGATACAATGTAATTCAAAAATGAGCAAATGTCCGAACGAAGTTTGAAAGGATTTAGCCTAGAATCATCTTCA
>WJEZ01002188.1:0-14296 GCA_009869925.1 Thalassaphorura encarpata | reverse complement strand
CAAGGATATATTGCGACAGTTCAGTTTTGCAAATAAATGCAATAACAAAACTATTTTTGCTATAAAAACAACTCGGGAATATTTATACATGCATTCCATTTTCTGTACTAAACTTTCTGGAGATTTGGATTTTGGGTTAACCGTTTTCACATGCTGAGAGTTGAAGAACTGGCTGCAGTTAATTTCTGTGGTTTCCTGGCCTGCCGTAGGATGTGGGATCCAACCGGAACCGGAAACTGAAGTCTTCTCTCCTGTCCTCGAGAAATCTGCAATCTGTGGCAAGGCAAGGCAGTGTAGAGTTTGACTAGGTTTTGTAGAATTTCGCAACTTTTGATCCGTATGTGGGTCAAGCAGATGGTTTATTTGCATTTGTACACCAAACTTCATTTCCACTCGGAATTAAACTATTTTCTCCCACTAACAGTAAATTCATAATTTGTAATTAAATTAATTTTAAAGGCCAGATTACCCTTGGCCAGACATTTATTGAAGAACAGAGGTGAAATATTGGAACTGGAACAGCAAATGGTTTAACCATACGTACAATATTTGGGCAGTAGACATAGCCAATGGAAATGGCTGGGAAAGAATCTTATGAATTACAAAAAATTAATTTATGTTGTCTTATAATTTCTTATATTACTGTACAAGGTTTTTGGCAGTACTGTTTATTTACACAGCTATTTTGGAATTTCATTACATTTCTACTATTACGAATTCTTGACATTATTGTAGTATTGATTACATGACACACATGAAGCAGTAGTAACAGCAAGATCAAGGCGTTTCTGTAAAATAAAATTTGAGACAAAATGTAAGCATTAATTTCACTTTTTCATGACACATTAATCAGCTAATTTGACTTACAACGTTAATGCTTAAGTTTGGCTTACCATATCTGAATTAAAGCTGAATTAAATACTTCATATTTTATGTACAACCAATAAAATCACGTTTTTTTTATCCTTGTCCTTCCTTCTCCAGAGTTTGAAGTCATCACAAAAAACCACGTTTGGAAAAACATCACTAGGATTGCGGGTATGAGGAGGAAAATACCTGGAGGTGACTGTCCTCGACATCCTGCCAAAAAATATTAATCAATTTGATGCCAAACAACATGATTTAGCTATTGGTTCATCTGCATCTGTGTCAATCAACTGCCAACACTAAAATTCGGATTTGTGTTATAAATAATTATGTTACATATGGATTTACACGCAGTGAAAAACAAGAATAAACTTTGTCTTATGAATCAGGATGGGGTGAAGCACAAAAGGGTCTTGTTATTGGAACATGTTATTAATATTGGCTTTTAGGTCTTGACGACATACACTTATTTCTAAAAACAAAGGACTCTTGTGAAAAACATATTTTTAAGCCCATAAACTTTTACAACCATGTTTTTCTTTTAACTTTATTTACTTTACTTTATTCTCACAATTTTTTTTACTATTTTATCGTTTTTCCACTGTGTTGTCCTTTAAGATACTTTTCTGAATGAGAAAGTGTTTAACTCTTTGGGGCTACGCGACCAACGTAAGAGACGCGACGGTAAAGTTCTTTGTTCAAGAAAATCGGGCGCGAGTTGGATTGACCCTTGACTCAAATTGTCATTTCATGCTTCCTTGTTTTGTCCGAGTTCCTGTTCCCATCCCAGTCTATTGCATGCATTTGTTAATGCATTTCAATATTTATATTTATTCAAGTCTACGTGAAAAAGAGAAGAAAAAAGGCACAGACGACGCAATCGGCACAGTCGAGACGGGTAATATTTTCTTGACTCCTCCAATTCTACATGTATTGTGATCATGATCTTTGAGTTCAGTCAGTCATCGCGTCCTGCCTCAATAGTCCACTTCCAACGCTCATTTCTCAAAGCACTAAGCATTACGTTTTTCCACAATAGTTTGTAATTAGTCAAACTGAATTATTACCTACTATTTTACGATAGACATCTTCCACAAGAGCGTATTCTAAGGACGCCAAAATCTAGCGGTTGGAAGCAAGGAAGGATTGCAAACTACTAAATTTAATTAAAGGTGAGTCCCACTAATAATTAATTTGTTTAGGAGTAGAATAGTAGAACATAGCCAAGGACTACGAAATTGAAATTGAAAGCCTTGAGTCAAGGTTGGTGAGGTGGAGGTCAAGGGTTAAGGCCCTTGATCTCATTAATTTCTAATTTTCTCTTACTTGAATTTTTAAATGAATGAACGCATTGAACTAAGGGACTAGAAACAGAAACTAGAGATTATTTTTTCTTAGTTAATCTAAAATTTATTATGCTTTCGTTCTGATCGTTCTACGCTGAAGTTGAGTGACCTTGTATTGACATTGTCTTTTCTTTCCTTTTTTCCAGAATCTCTCTACATAAGAAAAATGCCAGGCGGAGGGAAATGGACATTCAACTTTAGATTCTCCAGTAGAAATTCCTTAGACCTTGAGAAATATCAGACTCTACTCCAAACCATTCGTGAAGAGTTTGCTCCAAAATTTGCTGAGATGAATCCAAATGAAGGAACAGTGGTCTGGACAAATGCAAATGGAACTGGAGGGGCTACTGCTTCATATGCAAACAACACATTTGCTAAATTCTCTTACAACTGCACTCGTCCTCATGTAAATCAAGGAGCTGGGCATGGAACATGGACTTTGCTTTGGAATCCCAAGGAGAAGAAAATCCAACATAAACTCCATGCACGCTGTGCTCCTTCCCTCTTCAAAGATTTGAGTAATCAAATCCAAGAAAAATTGGCTCAAGAATTTCCTCAACATTTCATGGTCAATTGGCAAAATGGGATTTCTGGCTATGAGCATAATCAACAACATGCAGAGTTTCAAAATGCTATTGAAGGCATCGCAGCTACTCTGGCCTTATTAGCTCTCCTTCACGATGATGATGAAGACGACAGCGACAGTGATGATGATCATTTGCCTATTGTCCAAGACTTTGACCTTTCGGATGATCGCTGCCCACATTGGTATCCTTGGGGTTATTGTCCAGAAGAATGTCACATGGCCTTGTTCGATGATGATGATTGACTACTACTAAACCAATACTACTTAGATTCCCGTGCGTAAACTTTACTACGTCATTCATTCCTTTCGATAATTTTTGAACTCTGTCTTAGTTTTAACTATAATCTTAACGTTAACTCAACCAAAACTCGTATTTTTTAACATTCATTTTAAACTCAAGTCTTAATATGTCCTAACCAGTGAAGTGAAGTGAATGAGAATTCAGTGTATGAAAATAAGTTTCAACAAGGTTTCTTCTACCTTGTTAAAACAAGAATTTCAAAACGAAAGCAAAATATGTCAATATAAACGGAATTCAATTTGTCTCAAAATAAAATGCAATACAAATCCAAGTAAAAGTTCTGTTCGTGTTCATTAACTTTTTAAAAAATTACTACCTTCAAGTTTATATCAGTCAATTCGGTCTATCCTTTAGCGATGGTATTAATAAATAAATAAATAGTGTAGATAATAGTCCGGAAGCTCACATAGGTCAAAGGTCAGGTCATTAAGTCATTGAGTCGTTATGTGTCATTCCGTTATTCGACAAGCACAGAAGGGCGTTAGAAATTACGCTACTGTTAATAATTTATATGCTAGCTTATTTTGGGGTTGGCAGTAGACGCACTATTTGGCCTGGTCTATCCTTTAGCGATGGTATTAATAAATAAATAAATAGTGTAGATAATAGTCCGGAAGCTCACATAGGTCAAAGGTCAGGTCATTAAGTCATTGAGTCGTTATGTGTCATTCAGTTATTCGACAAGCACAGAAGGGCGTTAGAAATTACGCTACAGTTAATAAATTATATGCTAGCTTATTTTGGGGTTGGCAGTAGACGCACTATTTGGCCAACCCAACGCAATACATTTGGTTAAAAAGATAACAAAATTAATTGCAGTGTGCAGAAATAAATGCGAAGGGATTTCCTCCAAATGCCCAACTCACCCATTGTGCCATCCTTGAGTTCCAAAGACCCTGCAAAAACAAAAGGCACATTTATGAGCTATATATCAAACATATTACATTTACAGATCAGATGCCAATATAGAAACTAGAACTGGGGGCTCGTATAAATCTTACAATTAATCAGGGAAGTTGGCCATTAGAGTAATGAGGGTTTGTAGGATTTATGCTTCATGGAAAACTCCCATTCTAGGAGGGCCCAGGCCAGGCATTAAAATACATGAGTTGTTTACATTTACAGATCAGATGCCAATAGAGAACTAGAACTGGGGGCTCGTATAAATCTTACAATTAATCAGGGAAGTTGGCCATTAGAGTAATGAGGGTTTGTAGGATTTATGCTTCACGGAAAACACCCATTCTAGGAGGGCCCAGGCCAGGCATTAAAATACATGAGTTGAAGCTTAATGCTTTAAGTGTGAGGGAGTGGGTTGGTCCTCCTCAATTCTGAACCAGTTATAGGAAATTGGATCATTTTTCGGGGAGTGAAAGTGAAACTAAAGCTCTTTCATTTTCATCATTCCTTGGACACGTAGGCAAGGCAAGGCAGGGTAAATGCCCTACTTCTGATATCAAATAAGTTTACCAGCAGTCTCAGATGGAATTAATAACATTAATGTATTTTTAGCTGATGCTCGCTGGCTACTGGCTGGTGCTTTTATTTTTATTATTATGAGTGTTGTTAAGAAAAAAAGTGATCTTCTTACCTGGTTCATAGAGCAAACTTCGACGGACGACATAATCCGTACTTGGAATGCTGAGCTCACAGTCAAACATGGAGGAAAATGAGGAGAGATTCGCCTCTTCAAGGATCTTGTATGCTCGAATATCATAGGCACCTTTACTCCAACGAGTCTCAACGACCATGTCGTCTACCCTAAGAAAAATAGTCATTCCAAAAAATTAATTACAGTAAGTGGTACAGACATATGAGAGTTCGGATTAGGATTTGATGGAAGAAATAATTAACCTGTTGAGAAATGTTCAAAATATTATTTTGGTTGACATTTATGGATGGGTTAAAGCTTATGTGGGCTGATTTAATTATTTTATCAATAATGTCAACTCATCTCATGAATTTTTTATATACAAAAATGCTGTCAGACAGTGTAAATGCTTTGTCATAAGTTAGTATGGAATATTTATATCAAATTCTAGCGATCATTCTCATCAAAGTTAAGTTTCAATTTTCTACTGGCCCAAGTTGCAGACTTTGCTATGCGGGTGCTTGTCAACAAGATCTCAAGTCAAAAGCTTCATTCCAAAAAATTAATTACAGTAAGTGGTACAGACATATGAAAGTTCGGATTAGGATTTGATGGAAGAAATAATTAACCTGTAGCGAAATCTACAAAATATTATTTTGGTTGACATTTATGGATGGGTTAAAGCTTACGTGGGCCAATTTAATTATTTTATCAATAATGTCAACTCATCTCATGAATTTCTCATATACAAAAATGCTGTCAGACAGTGCAAATGCTTTGTTGTAAGTTAATATGGAATATTTATATCAAATTCTAAAGAGAAGCGTCGTAGCGATCATCCTCGTCAAAGTTAAGTTTCAATTTTCTACTGGCCCAAGTTGAAGACTTTGCTATGCGGGTGCTTGTCAACAAGATCTCAAGTCAAAAGCCCAGCAGGGCTAAAAGTTTAAAAGAAGCAGCACTGTGCACAACAAGTTGAAGTAACTTTCGTCAAGTGAAGTGAGATACAAGAACTTTCTTTCACACCACGGCCACACGTATGAATCTTCAACGCGTGTGCGTGTAATCCAATATAAAATGTAGCCCATGCTTAAGAACATTCAAGACTCAAGCAACTCAAGTCTTAACCCTTCAAGAACATCTTGACAATTTCTTGTCTCATCTCAATCCTCATTCCTAAGAGGAAACCAAAGGACTCAAGCCGGCTAAACTTTATTTCAAATTTTCTTACAGCCCATCCTTGCAAAATTGAACTAAAGATGGAAGAAATTCATAAACATTCACTCTTCCTTCCTTGGCATAAATATGAGAAGAAAAGAAAGGAAGACAAGTTAAGGAGCAATATTGAATTAAGTCAACTCATAGTTAAGTAGCTCACTCAACTCAAGCTCAGCTCAAGTACTCCCATGCTTGGCTATGCTGTCATCTGATCTGTGAGTTTATGAGTCTAGTCTGTCAGAGTCTTGACTTTTTGGCATAGCAGTGGCAGTGGTAGTGGCAGTAATCAAAATAATGCAGACACAATAGAGTTGAGTGACAGACACAAGAGAAGTCGTACACAATTCCCTCCAGAGACTAATTTCCAAGTCAAAGTCATTTCCACATCTGCTTAACACTTCTACGGTCCTCTTCCTGATTTCACATATTCACATAATGCGAGGAAGTGCAGTGCAGTGCAGGGCAATAAAATAATATATTCCATTATAATGGGAATTCGTACGTACGTTGTCCGTCTCATAATTTGAGCCGAGACACTGGGACTGGGAAATGAACTTTGTGACCGGGGCCAGGCCAGGCCAGGAAACTTTCTCCTCAAACTTTCACCTGTCGTCTACCGTCTACAGCCTGCTAAATGTGCATGCATTATTACTACTACCCTGGTATTTTGAAAGATAAAGGCTCAGCTTGACTTGACTCAACTCTTGTCTTGTCACCCTCATCCCCTCCAGCCTTTTATTCATAAGCCAAGTCTTTCCAAAGTCTCTCTTAATTAGCTTCCTCAGCTCAACTTTCTCCCGGGTCCCTTTGCTCCTTAGAATTAAAACCCAGCTATGCTAGGCTACCTGCTTGGTTGCTTTGTCAGTTAATTCGAAGGAATAAGTATGAATGCATGGATTTACATGTACATGTACAGCAGACATTCAGCTAGGCGTGTACGTGTGTAGTAGATATAATCCATGGCTATGGCTATAGCATAAATTATATATGCAAGTATGACTACAGTACACTACGGCATCGCGCCATTGCATGGGATAATATTATTATTATTTGATAAGACAAAAGGGGAGAAAGGACGAAGGAAGGATTATTTCATCTACGAGGCTTTTATTGTCTAAGGAACAAAATTAAGCCGGGTAACGCAGAGAATTCAGAACGAATTTACATTAGCATTAGTATATTTCATAAAATTCAACTTTAATCTAAAATGAAAGCAAGAATTTTGAGTGGTACACCCTGCCTAACCTCTATTGGGGTAAAGAGCTGGCTTGGCTGGCATTCATGACTCTGTCGGACATTAACGACCATATTCCTTATTCTTCCCCTAAATTCAGCAGACAGACTTTTAGAATTCTATTTTATTTGTTTTCCCGGTTCGTTTTAGGAGTCATCAACTCGTCTGCCGTCGTAAACCCTCCGCCCACCCGCATTCCTTATGCTTCCCCAATTTTATCATCTTGTTTCATCCGCCGACGGACGACGTAACGTCAAACATGAACAACTGTCCCGCCTGCCTGTCATCGGGCCGGGCATATAAGTCTATTCGCTATTCTAATACTCCGGGTATCTATTTAATTCCTTCTTTGCTTGACAGACAATGAGATCAACTGCTGTGCTCCTGTCTCCGGTAGACATAGACAGACAATGTATAAAATATTATTATGTCTGTGTTTGATTGGCTGAAACGCAATGCAATGCATTGCTATTCCTAGTCGTCTTTGACATTCATATCCCCCCGGAGCATTTTTTCCCCTTTCTCTTCTTTTCTTAGTTGAGTGGAGATATCATCAAAAATATTCTAGACTAGAACAAGGGGAAGTCGACAATGTGCTGTGCTGTGCTGTGCTCCAGTTCCATGTCATTTGTCCAGAACACTGGAGAATGCAGTGTGACCGTCACGCTGACAGGATATCATATCATCTTGGCAAGGCATAAGCCTGGCCATAGCGTCTAGTCTAGTTTTGAAGATCATTATNTGTGCTGTGCTCCAGTTCCATGTCATTTGTCCAGAACACTGGAGAATGCAGTGTGACCGTCACGCTGACAGGATATCATATCATCTTGGCAAGGCATAAGCCTGGCCATAGCGTCTAGTCTAGTTTTGAAGATCATTATTTTATAAAATCATGTAAGGAAAGAAAGGGCGATTCGGCGATTGACGGACAGACTGACTGGCAGGCAGGCATAATAATGAAAAATTGAAAAGAGAGGATTCAGAAAAAAAACACGAGACGAGAGAGAAGGAAGATTAATAAGATAAAAACAACTTGAAGCCTTCCGGCACGAACGACACAAGGAATTATTGAAATGTTCGTGTAGTGGATAAGGGGAAAGCAATAAGATAAAAACAACTTGAAGCCTTCCGGCACGAACGACACAAGGAATTATTGAAATGTTCGTGTAGTGGATGAGGGGAAAGCAAAATTGAAAGTGAATATTCAAAAACAAGAAGTTTGGAGTTGGAACTGGGACTGGTTAAATTTTAATAGGGTATTATGAGAATGAAAAAATAAACCCTAGCATCAGCATGCCAAAAGATGGCATATCAGCGATGCTGAATTTATTTTTCAGTCAAGGGAAATGGAAAGGGAAATTTTTCCGGGCTTTCACCTGTGCTATTTTGAGTATACTTTCACCCCTAGGAGCCTTTTCTCTTTTAGACAAACAAATGGAAGCTAAGAAATGTGGCAACTTAATTAAAATTATCAATTAGTTCACCCATAGCACCTCTGAGCTAAAATAAATCCTTGCTTGTGTGTCTGTCTAAAGACTCAAGAAGAAACTCATAGCTCAAAGCTCATGAATCCAAACAATGGTTTTCTTGCCATTATAAATATCGATCCTTACTAAATAATCATCTAATGCTAAAGTAGAAAGAAGAAAAGACTCAACTAACTTTTGCTCCCTGTTTTCTCCGTGATAGAGTGTTAGTCTTGGTTCTGGAAAATACGCCTGAGGCCCAGCAGGAAATGTTGACGTAGCCGGGTAATGGCGTATCCGAGACTTTCATCCCCATGTCTTTCTCAGGAGCTGTAAAAGAAATATTATTCCTTCATATTAATTCATCCTCCACTTTCAAATATCCATAGCCGTCTCAAGTCAAAGTCAGTCATAAAAAAATCACACATTTTAGCCCAATTTTCTGACACCCTGCTGCGCCCATATCTCTCAAGTGTCAGGTCCACGTCTCACCTGTATTTGCATAATTTGAATTTCAATCTCCATTTGCTTACTTACTTGAGTGATTATTTTTTAAATTCAACATGAATCATCATTTATCAAAATCAAATCACTTAGCAGACCAAGCAATAAGCAATGTTTGCATTTTGAAAATTTTTGCCCCTATATGAGCCTGACGAAAAACTTTCCCAAATAAAAATGAATAAAATATGAACTCAAATTTGTATGCAGTTTACTGGCTGAGCCACCCCATTATAAATAACAATTGGAATGCTAGCCAGCAAAATGAAATGCAGTACAATTCATATTTTACAATCGGACATAAAATTCCCATAAACTACCCCTTCAACCTAACAACCTGGGTGTACGTCCATCCGATTTTCGGTTCTTTGCATTTTGCTTATTATTGAACACACACATATCATAATTCACATCAGCGCCTGTATCTGTATCTCTCGTGCTGTTGTAATGCGAGAAATGAAAAGAAAAAAGAAAAAGAAGCTTTAGGTCTAGCCCATCCTTTTGCAGCCAAAGCCAAAGCCATTCTTTCCTTTGATGAAACTTTAATAAACATCAGATATTCAAGATGAGAGAACGGAGCCAAAGCCAAAGCAAAAGAGAGAATGAGAATGAACAGAGTGGAGAATAATAGGTTCTTACTCTTTACAATGGGTGAAACGTGAACCACCACACACACGTACGATGCCCGATGCCCGGATACGGGTAGCTGCAGTATTTTTTTGATGTTTTTTCCCTTCTACTTACTTTCTACGGAACCGTACGTACGTACTAGTACTTGACTTCATTTAATTTCTTTATTCCACGAACTTCTCATTATGTCTATTTCCATCCATCTCATCCCATTAAACCTTAAATAGAAAAAAGTCTGTCTGCTAAACTTAAGTCTAGTCTAGACCTGGCTGGATGGCTGGCTAAGTGCATCCTAGCACGTTTCCTGGTAGCGGTAGTTGGAAAAACTTAATCCTTCCCGTGAAAGTGAATACGAAACGGAGAAAAGTGCCCTGGTATGCCTTCGCCTATGCCTGGATGTAGCTTTTACATTAAATGTTAATTTAATCAATTCTCCGTCTTGTCTTACTAAATGACCTCCTCGCAATTGCAATGGGCTAGACTGGCCTGGACTAGACAATTTAGTCGAATTGATTGGAAGGGGGAACAGCACGACATTAATTGTTTAGAAAATTATTATCACTTGGTAAATCAGCCATTTGTTTGGCGTTGAGGAAACGATAGATGCGACTTTGTGCGATTAACCACGGAATCTAAAATGCATGCCTGGTTCGTGTTTGTTTTGAAATATCTACTGCGAAATATTTGTGAATTTGAACTGGAAATAGAACTGTAGATGATAGATTGCGATTTCTACTCGAGTTTCCAGATTAAGTCAAAACGCAATAAGATAAATAAACACGGCTGGCATTTATTTTCGATTTTCGCTGAGTAAATACCAATTAAATTCAAAAGTCTAGGAATATAAGATTTGTCTCGTTTAACCAAAACGAAGAAAATGTTGCCTGTCAGGTTAGATTTGTTACTAATACGTATGAAAGGTAATTGAAGTTGAAGATTCCAGTTCAGACTGGGCCAGAGGCCAGACCGACCTTTTTTGCCATTTACTCCAGGTCTCCAAGGTTTAAACAGTTAATTGGTCTGAGAGGTCATCAAAGCTTTGACTAATTCATTTCATTTCTGCATTGGCCAGAATGCTATTTTGGTATAACGGAAGAAGATTGGAAATTCTGTGGAATTTCAACACTAATTCCAAGTTTGTTTGACTAATCTGCCTTGGCTCCATCAAAACATATAATTATCGTATCATTTCCCCCAACCAACTAATTTGCTGGAAGAAGATTGGAAATTCTGTGGAATTTCAACACTAATTCCAAGTTTGTTTGACTAATCTGCCTTTGCCTCCATCTGAACCTATAATTATCGTATCATTTCGTCCAACCAACTAATTTGCCAGTAGTGCGTAAATAGTTTACTTAGACTTATGTCCAAACTTTGTGTGTACATAAATAGACATATCTTCCTAACTCACTATATACAGCTATTACTATACGCCTCATTTATTAAACAAATTAAGAGACCATTTACCATTCATTATGAATGGGATGTTTAGTCATCATCATCAAATTTGCTCAGGCCGTCGTCCACATGAATAGCCAAGAGCAGAGTGAGCACTACTACTAAATGGTTAAGAATTAAGAAGAGCAAAGGAAACCACAAGACATCAGCTTACCTTCCAAAGAGACAACAAACATTAAGACCTCACAGACTTAAGACTACTGACTCCAGAATACGAATAACAAACAAATCCTTTGGATTTAATTCCACAAGTTCTGATGGCTGATGGTAGTTTCATTCCATCACATTTATATGCGAAAGGAAAGGAAAAGTGAGTTCAAAGGAGAACCACATCATCAATCATTAATGGCCAGGCTACCCGGACTTTAAGCATAGCATAGCATAGCATGGTGAGTGTTTTCACCCTGGTCGGCCCGTTGGAGAAAGGGCAAGCAAGAAATTCTAATTACTCCGGGGTCCTGGAGCAAAAAGCATTGAAATTCATTGAGCCCTGCTTCTTAACCACAGAGCCCTTCCTATTCACTCTGATTTCAATCACTCAAAGTAATCCTACCGTGAGTACGTACACGTACATTTCATACTACTTTATCTGATACTGTAAGCTTTCGTCTCCATTACAAGTACATTGCCCCCATTGCCTTGCATTGCTTCCCCTCTCATAGGGTCAAATCTCAAGTGGCCTGAACGGCCTACGCCTACTTGTTGGAAAAATTGAAAAAGATTGTATCGCAATGGCAGTAAGGTCGTACGTGCCTACTCCTTGCACATGGGAAAAATTATCGCCCAAGTTGTGTCCCTAATTTGAAAGGAAAGATGAGAGATTAAATTATAATCTATATTGAAGGGTGAGTCGGAAGGCATGAAATACCCGATTTTCCCAAACTGAATTATACGAAGCAGCACCACAGCACAGCCATCGGTTTGACATATGTGGTTGGCGAAGCAAATAATTAGACTAGTCGGATTATTCATCATTTCAGTCAAAGGGTGCTTAATTCCATTAATGAGGCGAACTAGTGCGAGTGCCAAGTGCTCATGCTATGCCGGATGAGAAATTTCAATGCATTAATCAGGTTGGAGCCCCATACAAAATTCTAGGCGCTGAGCTTACGTATTTTCGTAACGACTGCGACTCTCGACTTTTCACTTGAACTGGGATTGACGAATAATTTGGCCAATTTGTTTGTCTTCCGCCTCAAAAATATCTTGTCGTTTCAAATGTCAACTTGAAAAACTGAGTTCATTTTTAGGAAATGCATTCGCATAAATTTTTTCTTTGCTATATTGCTAGAATTTGCACAACAATCCTTCAAATGTACGTTTTGGGCACTTGCATTAGTTTGAATCTGAAGCTGAGCTTGAGCCAATGCCAAATATGCGTAATAGATTTACAGATTTTTATGTATAGCCTAGCCAATGCACTTAGAAAATTGTAAGATCAAGCAATGTCTTGTTTATGAGTTTTTCTCAGGATTTTTCATTTCACTCAGAAATTTGCACTTGGAAGGAATGACATTTTTCTAAAAGCCAATGCATTCAATTTCTAAAGGGGCTAGGCTTGATAAGGTGAAAATGAAGTGAGTAATCTTGGCCCAAGCCTAGGCTTCTGATTCGGATTCTTTTGAAACGATGCGGAAGGATTTAAGGCTTAACCTTTTCCCCATTCGATTCCAATGTGACACCACACCCAGCCCATGCTCGGGTATTTTTCTGAATGGAATGGAAACGGAACTGACATAGAGTTTTTTTTATCTATCCATCTTGGTGAGGAACAACTTCCGCCCTACTGCCATTCAGGTACTACGGATGCCCTCATGAAATTTATGGTGGGTTTATGAGTATGGATTAGGGTAGACGCCCTCTTCACTAGGAAAACAAGGCAAGGCAAGGAATCTTGGTGGCAAATGTGGATATAAACCATGAAAGAGAAAGCATATGGTCCTTATTCTATTTCCCAGCTCCCTCTAGATATCTCTCTCATATTAGGAAAGGCTTAACTTGCTAAAATCATAAAGCCATTCAGCTTCCAACTCCAACTCAGTTTCTCTCACTCTCTGTATTTTGCCAAATCCAATGGCAGGCAATGGCAATGGATTTGGAAGATCCATTTTGTGGCATGGCATGGCAATGGAAACAAACCCATTTCCCTCCTAAGGTCGTTTGGCTAATGGTACTTTCAAAATAGTTCAAAATTTCTCTACTGTCAGCATAATGTGCCAATTTCTTAGCTTAATTTATTGCAATATTCCAGTAAGGAACCTCCCTTGTGTGTATTTTGACCTAGATTTGCAATTCAATTCGAGCTGGCTTTAACCTATGACCTCTGCAAGTAATTTTATGCAGAACAATTGAAAATTTGGACAAATTTGGGTCTACTCCTTTGCTACATTAGAAAAATGAGACGACGAGTCGGGTATTAGCATTAAAGTAAAATAAATATGAGATTTTATAAATTGTAGCATGAGCCTAGCCTTCCATTACTTTTTTATGCATGCATGTATTAACATTATACAGGTTTCTGGGTCGAAGTCGAAGGGTGAAAGAAATGGAGCATTCATCATAATTAAGGTCCATGGCTCCTATACATAAGAAGAAGAAGAAAGATCTTATTACTTTACTTTAGTTGAGCTGAGCTCCTTGGGCTGGCTGGCAGCGTAATACAATGAAGGAAATTAGTGAAGGCAGTTTCATTTGAAAAAAAGTGAAAGCGGAGAAAGTTCGGCTGGGCTCAACCTCCTAACCCAGAAGGGCGAAGGATTTACGAAGAACTATTGTGAAATGTCATCACCTAATACACAGTCCCCGCCCCAGATTTCTAGAAACTTGAGTTGGCCCTATTCATTTCCTGAATTTCCTGAGTTTACAATACTACATGGCATGGCATGGCATGGCCAAAACTAAAGTTTTGCCTTATTTATGTACTGGGAGTGAAAACAAAAGGGAAAGTTGGAGAAAGTAATCAAGGCGGGCAAGATGGCTCCTAGCCTAGGCCTAGCCCATTGCCAACAAAACTAAAACTAACGTATATAACGTAACGCCAACGTAAGACGACGATGATGACTTGGAAGAAGGGAGGGGAAAACACATTCATTCATATT
>WJEZ01002187.1:0-14298 GCA_009869925.1 Thalassaphorura encarpata | reverse complement strand
GCCCGTGGACTTCCACCACATCTTTTTGGATCTTTGGCTCCACGTATGCAACAGCTGTTAAATCGTGGAATGAGTAGTACGACAGGTAATTACAACAATTTTAATTTACTTCCACGGGCTAGGGAAAATAATATAAAATTTTTCCTTTACAGTGACAAAAGCACAACAATTACTCTTAGGACTCCAGTCCTCTGGGGATGAAACTCAACAACTTCAGTCTGCTATTGAAATGTGTCAGCTCCTTGTGATGGGAAATGAAGACACTCTTGCTGGGTTCCCTGTTAAACAAACCGTTCCAGCCCTAATTACACTGTTGTCTATGGACCATAACTTTGATATGATGAATCATGCTTGTCGTGCACTTACTTATATGATGGAAGCCCTACCACGTTCTACCCCAATTGTAGCAGAGGCCGTACCAGTTTTCTTGGAGAAATTACAAGTGATTCAATGCATGGATGTGGCTGAGCAAAGCCTTACGGCTCTAGAGATGTTGAGTCGACGCCATGCTAAGACAATTCTATCAGCTGTGAGTATTTCACTAAATTTTAAGCCCTTATGAATGATGACTAATAATTTTCTTGTTTTTTTAGCGTGGAGTAAGCGCTTGCCTCACTTATTTGGACTTTTTCAGCATTACTGCACAGAGAGCTGCTTTGTCCATTACAGCCAATTGTTGTCAAGGAGTACATGCTGATGAGTTTCATCTCGTGGCTGATTCCTTAGGATTCCTTGCCTCTAGATTGACGCAACAAGTAAGCTGAGCTTTAGCTTGTAGATTTTAATTTAGATCCTAGTCCTTAAATATGTTTTCTCTTCAAAAGGATAAGAAAAGTGTGGAAAGTGTGTGTCTGACGTTCAGTCGACTCGTGGACTCTTTTACTAATGATGCCAAGAAACTTGAAGAAATATCGAGTGCTGAACTTTTAGCCAATCTTCAACAATTGGTAAAGAAAATTATACTTGATCAAGTCGAACATATGAGTAATAGATATTTTCATATTCTACAGCTGGTTCTGACTCCGCCTGTTGTGAGCACTGGGACATTTATTTTAGTCCTTCGAATGATGGCCCAAGTTTGTGCAAGAAGTCCAACCATAGCGGCCAAGCTTTTGGAACAAAATATTGTTGGAACTTTGTCTTCACTCTTGCTTGGTTCATCCAGTCTCAATGCTGATGGAGTATCTGAAGAGGTAAGGACAAGCACTGTACGAAAACGAAACTTTTTTATACTAACGATATTTAACAAGTTTGCGCNCTTTTGGAACAAAATATTGTTGGAACTTTGTCTTCACTCTTGCTTGGTTCATCCAGTCTCAATGCTGATGGAGTATCTGAAGAGGTAAGGACAAGCACTGTACGAAAACGAAACTTTTTTATACTAACGATATTTAACAAGTTTGCGCATTATTTATTAATTAATTTGTGACTAATTCTTTTACAGGTTGAACTTGTAGCCAGGAATCCACAAGAACTTTTGGAAATAGTGGGATTAATTGCTGAATTGTTGCCTAAATTACCAAGAGATGGGATTTTTATGGTGAATACAATGATGACTCATCCTCACTTGGCTTGTCAAGATGCGATTCAATGGCAATGGCGTGATGATCGTGGAATGTGGAATTCATACTCACCATTTGATTCACGAATAATTGAAGTAAGAATTAATTTTTGCGTTTGTTGGATAAAATAGAATTACTGAGAAAATGAATTTATTAGGCTGTCGCATCAATCTGGAGAAGATGAAATTAGCATAACTCTCTTAGCCCAGACTTATACTGTGGATTTTCTTGGAATGCAACAAATCAATGAGGATACTGGAACTGCACAGACTGTGCAAAGAAATCCATTTTATAATAGTCGTGAGTTAGAATTTACAGTATAAAAAAATATGACTACAAATGTTGTGATGTTTTCAGAATCCAAGAAAACAGCTGCTGCTGGATCATCTAGTGAAGACAAAGAAGTTGCTCCAGATCTTCGAACTGCTTATTTAACATTCTGAATCCATTTTATAATAGTCGTGAGTTGGAATTTACAGTATAAAAATAAAAAATATGACTACAAATGTTAATTTATTTGTGATGTTTTCAGAGTCCAAGAAAACAGCTGCTGCTGGATCATCTAGTGAAGACAAAGAAGTTGCTCCAGATCTTCGAACTGCTTATTTAACATCCCATCCGGATTTTGCCTTACCATTTCTTCGCCCACTTTTTGCACTTTTGAGTGAAGCCAACAGTTCATCAGCTGGTCCAGCTGTGAGACAAAGTTGTATGAAAACATTGCTTCGGATCGTTCATTATTTGCCAGCAGAGTCACTTGAAAAGACTCTCAAAGCCCAACAAGTGTCCAATAATTTAGCTAGCATGTTGGGCTCGAGTGATCTCAAGATTGTCGTCGGAGCATTTCAACTCAGTTCCCTCTTCATGGAAAAGTTGTATGATACTTTTGTGGTTCATTTCAGACGTGAAGGTAAGTGTTAATTTGTTATTTTTTAGGAATATTTGAGTTAATTGATTGGTTTTGTTTGGCCTAGGTGTTTTTCATCAAATATCTCGAATCTCAAGCTCAGATGTTGTTGGCCCTTCTCCAATCAAATCCGAAATTGCAGCTTTGCTTGGGTTTCCTGGATCTGGAAGCTCTGGTTCTGGACATCCCTCTGCCACTGTGAGCAATCCAACAACTTCATCATATTCACCTCATGTTTCCCTTCCTTTTGTTCAGATCCCAAATCCATTTTCTCTCCATGGACAGGGAAGTCAGACACCGTCGTCAGGGTCAAGCTCTGCTCCTCCTGCTCCTGGTCCTGGAGCTGGTTTATCCATGCCAACATTATCCGTTCCAATCCCAATTCCTCCACCGAATACAACCTCAGCATCAAACGTATATCATCATCCTACCTCTTCTTCACCTTTTAGTTTATGTATGGGTGGGTTTTTTATTCAGCCTCCTGGACTTGGTGTCTCTGCCACTGCTGCTGCTGCTGCTGGTTCTGGTTCATCATCTGCTCCAGTCACAAGAGCCACGACTTTGGACAATCATCAATCTGCCAATGCACTCAATGCTAATGCTGCTCAGATTCAACCACCTAGTGCAGAACTCATGAATTTATCCTTGTCATCATCCTCTAATCCAGACTCGAGTGCAAGTGCTGGAGCTAGTAGCAATGCAAATACTTCGAGTGATTCAGCTAATGAATCTTCAACTATGCGTACGGTTACATCCAAAGGATCTTCAGGTGGTAGTGGAAATACGAGCAGTTCTTCAGCAGAGAAGTAAAGTAGAAGAAAATTTGTAAGTTTTTATATTATTTCCTGTTAATTAATAGATTAAGCTAATGCTGGATTCGATTATTTGTTATAGATTGGCTGACCCATTCAAAAGAAAAAGAATTTCAAAGCGTCAAGTCCCAACGTCAACTCCGAATCGTCGTTTGAGACAAGAAGACCCAGGGACAGCCACCGTGATTTCACCCACGAGTGCGATGGGCCCAGCTTCTTCTCTCATCAATGACTTGATGAATAATCACCAATCAAGTAAATTTTTACTACTTTTTTATTATTAATAATTTTCTAATTTTATTGTGAATTTAGAATCGAGCACTTCTGCTGCTGCTGCGTCTTCTGCCTCTAGTTCTACCCCTACAGCCTCAACAACTCGTGGACGAGGAAATACAAAAGGTTTCTTTGCGAGTCTTCATCCATCTCGCTGGGCTAGAGGGTCTTCATCATCTAGTGCGGCTGCAGCTGCTGCTGCTGCTACGAATAATAATAATACAACTCAGGGAGGATCTGGAAGTCAAGGGTCAGTCGCTGCTGCAGCAGCTGGAGCCAATGGAACTACAAGTGCCGCAGCTGCCTTTAGGGGACACAGTGCAAGTGCCTACATGGCAATCTCTTACAAGGAACAAGCCAAAGCCTGGCTCAAGGAACAGTCATTATTATTTGCACAAAAATATTGTAGAGCTGGGGATAGCCTTGGAGGTGGGACTGGGACAACTGGAAATGATACGAGTGTTGGAATTTTACCAAAGCTAAATGAAATTGTAGCAGATTTGAAGAAGGTAAGATATTTTTTATTTTGTTCATGGATGAATGAATTTTTAAATTATTGTGTTTGTTTTAGGAGGATAAAGTCGTGAGTGCCCTGAAGGAGCTTCGTACGATTGTAGTTGAGTCAGACATTTCGTCATTCGAAGTGAATCATTCTGGTCTGATTGGAGCTCTTCTTAAATTTGTGGTTGATGAATCTGGGTATTCTTCATCACGTGATAAGAGACTCAGGTCTTTCATTCATGTCTTCGCGGATTGTCCGGTAAGTTGAACAATTTTTCAAGTGCTAATTTTTCATTAGATTTATTTCATTGTTATGAAATTGTTTGTTTAGCTGGATGAGCTGAGCGGGGAAGAGCTGGACTCTTGCATTCATACGGCTGGACCGAGTGCACTTTCACTTCTGGTCTCCAAATTAAATTCCTGTTTTTCTCAACTGGAACAATTCCAAGTCAAAGTTCATGAAGTGCCAACAAGTTCTGGGAGCTCTCGCGTTGCTCCATCTTCAGCTCTACGATTTTTTAATACACATCAACTCAAGGTAAGAAAAAAGCTGAGCTGAGATGTGATGAATTTTGAATTAATTTTATTTTGATTTTTCAGTGCGTTCTTCAACGTCATCCAAGTTGTACGAGTCTTCGCCAATGGAAAGGTGGTCCAGTCAAAATTGACCCACTCGCCTTGGTTCAAGCAATTGAACGCTATCTCCTCGTCCGTGGTTTTGGACGTGTGCGAGAATCCCGAGATTCTGGAGATTCAGATGACGATAACAGGTGAGTTGAATTATTATTATGATTTATTGTATAATTAATTAATTTTCCTATTTTCATTTCAGTGATGATGATATTGATGATTCCCTCGCTGCTGTGGTTGTTAGTCAAGGAAATGCTCGTCACAAGTTGCAATTTATGATTGGAGATCATGTACTCCCATACAATATGACAGTGTATCAAGCGATTCGACAATTTGGAACTCCAATGGGTGACCCAACTGCGGATATTGAAGCGGATTTTGATCCTACTTCAACACTACTAGGATCTTCTGGAACATGGGCTCAAACCCATACGATTTATTATTGTCCACTTCCAGAAGACGGATCTCATCCTCCGCCTGTGGCCCCAAAAAGTTCCTCTAAAAAGAAAACTAAGTCACCCACTATTAAAACTTCATCAAAATCCAAGAAAGATCCTATTTGGCACGGTAAGGCTAAAGGGTTAATTTTAATAAAACTAATAATTAAATTATTGATTTTTTTAATTGCAGAAGGAAATGTTCCTCCACCAACTGCACCATATTTGAGCTATTTATCAGCCAAGTTACCAGATAATGTTATGATTAGTGATCCTAGCTTGGCAGTTTTGACTTTACTTCGTGTGATTCATGCTGTTTGTCGATTCTGGCGTTCCCTGTACTGGCCTGTCCTTCCAGGCCCTTCTCTGATTCCTTTGAATGAATTTATTAATACCAAAGTAGCGGCCAAAGCCCAACGTCAACTCCAGGATCCAGTCGTCATCATGACTGGAAATGTTCCACAATGGCTTCAACAAATTGGAGTTGCTTGTCCTTTCCTATTTCCATTTGAAACGAGACAAATGTTATTTTATTCAATTTCATTTGATCGTGATCGAGCCTTGCAAAGGCTATTGGACAGTGTTCCCGAATTGGCTAGCTCAGAACGTGAAGTTAGGGTAAGGATTAAAAAGTTGAAAATAATAGTGGAAATTAATCAATTATTTTATTTTTTAGGATCGTGTTACTCCAAGACTGGATCGTCGAAAGAGAACAATTTCTCGTGATCAAATCCTTGCACAAGCTGAGCAATTAATGCAAGATTTTAGTTCTTCACGTCCACTCCTTGAGATTCAATATGAAAATGAAGTTGGGACTGGGTTAGGGCCAACGTTGGAATTCTATGCTCTCGTGAGTCAAGAGCTTCAAAAGAAAGAACTGGATTTATGGCACTCGGCAGAATCATCACATTCTCATCATTCAATTGGAGATGATCCTCTAGACGTCAAGTCAAAGTCATACATACAAACTAGTGTGGGTCTCTTCCCTAAACCATTGGGAAAATCAGTCAAAGCAAATAATTTATCCAAAGTCAAATCCAAATTTAAATTCTTGGGTCGGTTCATGGCCAAGGCTGTTATGGATTCTAGAATGGTAATTTTTTAATAAATTAATTTTTTATGGCTAGTTTAATTAATTTTTGAATGTGTTTCTATTTAGCTCGATCTCCCTCTGAGTAAAACTCAATACAAATGGATTTTGGGATGTGAGTCATCCTTGTGTTTAGCAGACATTGCAGATGTGGATCCAACTGTGGCTCAAAGTATCAAAAAACTCGTGAGCGTCGTGTCCAATAAAAAGAGATTGGAACAAAAATCTGGTGGAGGTGCTACTACTGCGAGTTTAACAGCAGCGCTGGAGGCCCTAACTTTGGATGGATGTCGAATTGACAATTTAGGTTTGGATTTTACACTCCCAGGTCATCCTAATATTGAGCTTCGTAAAGGAGGAAAAGATATACCAGTCACTATTCATAATTTGGAAGATTACATCAAGGTAATCAAATAACTAGAATAGCTAAATATGGTTTTTCATGTTATGATTTATTTTTTAGTTGGTGTGCCATTGGATTTTGGTCGGTGGAGTATCTCGTCAAATGGAATCTTGGCGTGAAGGATTTGACTCTGTTTTTCAGTCGTCTTCCCTAAAAATGTTTTACCCAGAAGAGTTAGAAATGATTTTCTGTGGGGCTAATCAGGTAATGATTATAATGTTATGGAGTTTTAATTTTACGTTTAATTAATGCTAATATTTATTTTTGCAGTCTATTGGAGAATGTTGGAATGTGAAGGCTTTGACAGAGTGTTGTCGTCCAGACCATGGGTATACCCTTGAATCTCGTGCCATTCAGTTCCTTTTTGAAGTTTTGGCTTCATACGATGCTCAAGAACGAAGAAAATTTGTACAATTTGTAACTGGATCTCCTCGCCTTCCTGTTGGTGGTAAGAAATTAATACAAATTTACCATTAGTTCTTGCTAGTTAAAATTTTGACTAATATTTTCATGTCTCTGTTTTTCCCTAGGATTCAAAGCCTTGCAACCACCATTGACGATAGTTCGTAAGACTGTTGAAGCTCCAGCTGAAGCGGATGCTTTCCTTCCCTCTGTCATGACTTGTGTAAATTATTTGAAACTCCCAGACTACTCTACAATTGAAATCATGAGAGAACGTTTGAGAGTTGCTGCTGAAGAAGGTCAAATGTCCTTCCACTTGTCCTAAACCACGGGCCGCCTTTTATCAACTTCAAGAAAATGCCTAATTTTTAAATTAAATTCACCACACTGCAATGAGTGAGTGAACAGGAGATGTACGTACGCACAATTAAAACTGGATATTTCAATCGTCTAAAGAAAAGTAAAAGAAAAGTTGATTTAAAATCTAAAATGTTACGAGGGAATGGCAATGGGATACTGGGATAAAAGAAAAGGTACTACAGTAAAGGGGAAATAAAACTAATGCAGGTAGACTTTACATTGGTTGTTTAGATTGGATTTTTTATTATTATAAAGTCCCATGTTCCATTTATTTATAAATTTGGGACTTAATTCATTGTGTCACGGTGAATTTGTGAATATGAAAAGGAAAAGTGTAAAAGTAGTACATCGTACTGTAGTGAAATGAGGAAAAAGGAATCATGTATTGTAAAATAGTTTAATTTCGTAGTCAAGTCGTCGTACACTTACCTTACTAGTGAAAGTGCTGTATGTATGGAAAATCATATTTCTGACTATCATAGTGAAAAGTGAAAGTGAAGAAAGCACTCGGGATTGAGTTGGTTGGTTGAACTATAGCAAGTATTTATTATTATTCTTGAAAACAGAAAAGTAATTAAAAAATTGTGTCCATGAAAAGCCTATCGGAGTAGATTATGAAATGAATGGCGATCTACATACATACACATTATATTGTACTACTATACTACTGCTGGTATTTCGTAAAAACAAGTAATAAATCGATACGTGTCGAAAATTCAATGCGAGTGCGAGTGTTTCATTTTTTTGGTCGCTAAGGTGGTAAAGTTTAGTTTTGGATTTGCCGTAACAAGTTGCATTGGCATTTCGGAAATGTTATGGAAAAATGATGAAGAATTTATTGTTGGTTAAAATTTTTGTATTGGTTTTGATACACTTTCAGTAAAAATGGGGTGCGCTTCATTCACTCCGACAATCGGATGTTTTCTTCTCCTTGTCCTTGGGGTAAAAACACTAGTAGTTTAGTTAGTAGTACAATAATTAGTAGTACAATTACTAATTAGGAGAAATAAGTGTGCCATAAGTTTTTCATACATGCCATTACCTCAATGTTAATGTGTAGTAAAAATTCAAAATACAATTTTAAACATAGGTGGAAATAGTTTAAAGTCTAGTCAAGTATTTGACTTTCAACTGAGGAGACTTTTATTTTGTACAAATATGACACAGAGTTACTTGAGCGATTATTTCTTAAAAGATTACCTTCTTTCAAGCAGTTCAAGTTCAAGTTAAACATTTTTCAACCTACCGGCTAGAACCTTTTAGCTATGATCAAGTCTGGCAAAAAACTTTCAAACATCCTCAAACTCAACATTCACACCATGTCAACTTCCCTCGTCAAAACACCCTTGTCCCACCCCACTTGAGCCAAGGCGAACAAGTCAGGCGCAAAAACTTTTTATCATGGGGAGCATTGGGACTGAGTTGATGTTCTATATGGAAGGGAAATTTTGAAATGGAACTACAAAACCATAGTCACGAAACCATTTGGCTCAAGGGTTCCTCTGTGTCTAAGGACCTCAGAGGGTCAAAGTTCCAACAATGTAGTTATTCGAAAATCCAGTCACAAATATGGCTAAAAAAAAGCAGCTACTACACTCAGATCTCAAAATCTAGTCCGTAAAATTCCAAAATCCTAGTCAATTATCTAGTCATAAAAAAATCACAAAATCTAGTCACAAAAAAATCACAAAAAAGTCACAAAAACTTAAATACACAAAATCCCCCAAAAAAAAAAATGTCATTCGGAATCCAGTCACAAATATGGCTAAAAAAAAGCAGCTACTCCAGCAAGATCTCAAAATCTAGTCTGTAAAATTCCAAAATCCTAGTCAATTATCTAGTCACAAAAAAATCACAAAATCTAGTCACAAAAAAGTCACAAAAAAGTCACAAAAACTTAAATACACAAAATCTTACACAAAAAATCCCCCCCCAAAAAAATGCACATAACAAGCCTAGCCACCTCCCTCCTAGAACAAATCTTTGCCTACCTACCCCTGGGGGACCTAGCCTCCCTAGCCCTAACTTGCAAAATAAAATCCCCCAAAAAAAAAAATGCACATAACAAGCCTAGCCACCCCCCTCCTAGAACAAATCTTTGCCTACCTACCCCTGGGGGACCTAGCCTCCCTAGCCCTAACTTGCAAAAAATTCTCATCAATCATCTCAGACGGAAATAACGAGTTGTGGCGACTTAACTTTGCAAAGGCCTCCACCGATTGTGAACTGTTAGCAAATATTCCAAGCTACAAAAACAAAGTTCGTGCGTTCAAGTTCGCCTGGAACCCGCTGGACTGTTCTAGAAATGTTTATGTCAAATCCAATGGATTTACGATTCATCGCAACCCGGTGGCCCAGTCTACGGATGGGGTTAGGGGGAAGGGGGGTAAGGATTTTGGGTTTTGTGGGATTTGTCTGAATTGATCTTGCAAACTCAAGTGTCGGCAAAGAGTTTTTGAATTTAAATTTTCCAAATTTCTCCATAAAATTCTAATAATTGCCTTAATATTTTTCGGGCAATCCAGAATGAATTTTCAGAATGTTGACCACAATCTGTTTCAATTGAGACTGGAACAATTTTTAAAAACTCTTTTCCCCAGGATTTTCCCAAGGTCGCCACGCCTGGGAAGTGACGTGGGAAGGACCTCTGGGCACAGTCGCCGTCATCGGCGTTGCCTCAAAAAAAGCTGAAATGAGGGCCCAAGGCTACATCGCTCTACTTGGACAAGATGAACATTCTTGGGGTTGGAATTTGGTTGACAACTCTTTGCTTCATCGGGGTGAGTCTCAAGGACACTACCCTCTGGTCAACAATCCTCCCAGGTATCAGGTGAGTTGGAAAGTTTTGTGATTTTCAATATTCCTCAGAAAAAAAATTAGACACTTTTGTTTTTCTACGTTACAATTTTGTAACGTATTTCTGACACTCAAAGTCGTTTTACTTTTTGAATTTTTACACTTGACAAAGTATCCCAGGTATCAGGTGAGTTGGAAAGTTTTTGAAGGGATTTTCAATATTCCTCTGAAAAAAAATAGACAAAATTTTAACGTAGACAATTACACTCAAAGTCGTTTTTGAACCTTCTTTCAACTTGACATTTGTTTGATTTGCTCTCATGCTAAATTTTGAAAAGACTTTTTTAATCAGGCTCGACGAAAAATCTAAACCAAAACTTTAAATTTTGAACCTCATTCAACTTGACATTTGTTTGATTTGCTCTCATGCTAAATTTTGAAACGACTTTTTTAATCAGGCTCGACGAAAAATCTAAACCAAAACTTTCTAATAACTTTACCACATTTTGTCCTCATTTTGTTGTTTTTGTGATTTTCAATATTCCTCAGAAAAAAATTGAACAAAATTTCAACGTAGACAATTCAAACTCGTTAAAATTTTGAACCTTCATTCAACTTGACAAAATTAAAAATTCCCCAGGTCGGCGAACGCCTCCGCGTCATCCTAGACTGCGAAGACTCAACTCTGTCATTTGAAAAAGACTACGAATTCCTGGGCGTAGCTTTCAGGGGTCTACCTTCCCCTGAAGGGGGTCTATTCCCCTCCATCTCAGCTGTTTATGGGAATACTGAAGTTTCAATGGTTTATTTGGGTCAGCCTATAGATGGCTAACTCATTTTTTGTGATTTTACGATCTCAAATAAAAGTTGGACTCTAAAGGTAAATTTTTCAATTCACTCGACTTGACCAGCTAATTTTACATTAAACACGATTAAAAATCTTATACAGGAAAAAAACATTCTGCAAGCTAAAACAATATGAAACACATTTCCGGTATCTTTGAGGAAACGTTCAGAAAAATGACTAACTTAACTATTCAGAAAGACTTTACTATAAAAACTAGGCATGTGTCTAGCCAATTTTCGATATTGAACCAGAGTCATTCTACATCTAAATATTCAAAAATTCCAGCTAATTTTTCAACTTAAATAATAGCAATTCAATAGCTAAAGGAAAATTAACATGTATCCACTTCACACACATTATTTATTCACACAATTAATTTTGACAGTTTACAAAAATTTAGGATCAACAACCGTCTCCAGCGCCACATGCAAAAATGCCACAGCCTAAAAGAGTCAAAAAAAAATTTTAGTCAAAGCATTAAATCTTCAAAAAATTGAATCTTACCAGGTCCAGAAGAAAACGTGAACGGATTAAAATCATTCCGATAAGTCGTGCAGTCTGCAAACCTTGCGTCTGAAAATGCAGGACGTGTGTTTGGTTTTAGGGACTGGGCTCGTGGGCCGCATTTCACATAAAAATCAGCCTTTTTCACATTTAGAAAAAGTTAAAAAAAAAGTAAGTTGGAAAAACACCCAAAAAACCAAAACTCACCCTATAGGTAGTAACCCCATCCATGGGAGCACAAGACAAATCACCAACTTGAGCCACCTTAGCAGACCCCTGCTTAGCCCACCCATACTCCCTGGGACAGTAGGGAACGTAGTTAACCCTGTACGTAGTCAATCCATCCATAGGAGCACAACTAGGGTCAAAATCATTGGCTGGTTTCAAACTTTTGGCTCGATCAGAGTGGCAACCAACAAAATCTTTCCTGTATGTGGAAATCCCGTCCATAGGAGCACAGGAAGGGTCAAAATCATGAGCTGGCTTCATAGACTGGGCCCTTGGGCCACATTTTGGGTAAAAATGGGATCTGTAGGTTGAAATCCCTTCCAAAGGGGCGCAAGATGGGTCAAAGGCAGAATCCGGTTTGAAACTCAATGTGCGTGGACCACATTTTGGGAAAAAGTGTTCGCGGTAGGTGGTGAGTCCTAGGGGAGTTGTGGTTAGTTTAAAATTAATTAGGTTAAAATTAGGCATACCAGTGAAAGGAGCACAAGAGAAGGCAGGGATGGGGTCAGGACGAATCGGCTTGGTTCTCTGAACGAACACGCCGCATTTTGGAAGGCACTAGGGGAAATGGGAAATTAGTAAAAGGTCAGATTTTGAGTTAGGATCAAAAGTCAGGCAAAGTCCAAAATTGTCCAAAATCGTCAACTTTTTTACAAAGTCAAAATTAAAGCAGGAAAAAATTCTTTGCCGTCATCAAAGTCAAAGTCAAAGGTTAGAAAAATTGTAGCTAAACGGTTCATAGTGAATTTGAAAAGGTGGATATGAAAAGTCAAAGAAAGTGAAAACCAAAAAAACTCACCGGCGGCTGAGAGGATGGGACGCAACAGTCGTTGCGTGGATGAACGGAGCAAGGGGTAGCACAGTCGCTCATTTTTCTTTGCAAGTGTAAAAATTCTAATTAAAATTCTAAAAAAAAACTAGAGCTAAAACTACCACACGTCTACACTCTACAAAGGTTGGATGATGAATGAAGACGAGGGTGAAGGTCAAGTCAGTTTGTGGTCACGGGCCTATGTTGCCATGGCGGGTCAATTTGAAAATTGTTCTTTAAAATTTTTGATGACCATGACCAATTTTTATGTTATTTACCAAATCGGAAATTACATAATTAATTGCTGTCAGAACAATACAAAAAAAAAAGTTCATCAAAAAAATGTCATCGCAAAGAGTGCTACAGAATCAAGCTTTTGGTTAATCATCAAGAGTTCTCTGACCGAAAAATGATTCTCCAGTTAAACGACTAGGCTTAAATGAAAACTCGCACAAATAATCATCAGACGCACAAAACCGGTTAGCCAGGTGGCTGGGCCAAGAGTCAGGTTTTTTATTTAATTTTGAAAGGGAAATGACCCGACGAGAGTCAATGTGTTAGTGCTCACTTGTTGTGCAATGAAAATTGAATCTTGATGTATATGAGAGACATTAAATTCATCAGAAATTGTGCTCTAATCATTTGCTAAATTCCAATTGTAAATACAATCTTGAGAATCATTTTTGCCTCCATAAAAATCCATCAGAAATTGTTCAAATCATCCTCATTAGTACCCAGATCATCACAACTCGTATGCAAACTCCCTTTGGGCATCTGCATTCAAATTGCTCATTGCTCAAGCCAGGGTAATCAACCCATTAAAAAAACCGGCTTTTTCTGGAGTCTATAAAACGAAGGATCGCAATGCTTCCCAATCCAGTTTTTGTTCCGAGTCAGGTCAACAGCGAACATGAAGATCCTACTGGTGGTGAGTTAGCCAAAAATTTCTTAAAACACATACAAAAAAGACACATTTAAATTCATCATAGAAAATTCAAAAAAAATTTTTAACAATATTTTTTCAGCTCATTTTCCCACTGATCGCATCCGCCCAATATTTTGACGACTACTACGACTACTCGTACCCTACATACCCAATCTACGAGCCTGTATATCAACCCCATTTCTACTACCCACCCGGGAGGGTGAGCCGGGGTGGAGGGGGTGGATGGGGTGGCGGCAACGGTGGCTTTTGGTACTCCTGGGGACCTGAGCAGCAAGGTGGGTGGGGCCATGGGGGTGGATATGGACACGGAGGTGGACACGGAGGTGGACACGGAGGCGGTGGGTGGGTGCGAAGAGGTGGGATTTACAACCATGGTGGCTGGGGTGGTGGCTATGCCTCTGGGTGGGGGTGGCAACGGAGGGGGTGGGGCATTCCGAAATTGGAAGTGATCGTGCCACTTTGGAAGGTGAAAGGGGGGTGGGGGTGGTAATAGCAGTGGTAAAAGTTTTAATTGAGGGGTTCAAATAAAGAAAAAGTTTGAAAAAGTTGAAAAAGATTGACACATTCATTTGCATCCACCAAATAAATCATCTGTAATTTAGTGAAAGAAAATACACAGGAAGTCAAAAATTACCAATGCAAAAATGTACAGGGCAGGTGAAACGATGATGAGAAAAATTAGTATTGAAAGTTGAATTTACAAAATTTGCGTCTAATTAGTTTGAGCCATTGCTAACCTACAAAAAGTTTAGACGTGAGGGTTACGTTGTTAGTCATTTCAGAAACTGA